>OMNS01030719.1:7585-18901 GCA_900303225.1 Laemonema laureysi | reverse complement strand
CGTCTCAAAGAGCACCGCATCAAGTAGAGCCCAGAGGCCTTTATCACTAGGACCGTCTCAAAGAGCACCGCATCAAGTAGAGCCCAGAGGCCTTTATCACTAGGACCGTCTCAAAGAGCACCGCATCAAGTAGAGCCCAGAGGCCTTTATCACTAGGACCGTCTCAAAGAGCACCGCATCAAGTAGAGCCCAGAGGCCTTTATCACTAGGACCGTCTCAAAGAGCACCGCATCAAGTAGAGCCCAGAGGCCTTTATCACTAGGACCGTCTCAAAGAGCACCGCATTCATCTGGGGATTTGACGAACACTCAGGAGGCTAATTAGACCCTGTGTTGAACCCTGATCACGGGTAGCATGTAGCGTGGTAACGTGTGCTTGTTCCACCCTTGATGTGATCATGATTATGTCGCTTCGCAGGAGGTGCTCCTTTTCCCCGCCATGAAGCCTGACAACAACAAGACGTCTCCTCCTACCGAGGGCACCTCTGTTTAGTGCTATGGACTTTGGCCTTCACTGTCTTCTGAGAAATGCAGGAGTTGGAATGGGGTTTAATATATGCACTCCCATAATCAGTGTCAACAGGATAGCTTGGCCTCAAGTTCTTGTCCCTGTTTTCAGTGTCTAATCTGTTACACAAAGGGAAGTTGAGTTTCTGTCTTGCATTCATAATTGAATGGTAATTTTAGGGTAATTTTATTGTTCTTTAACTGTGATCACATACAGTGTGTCTCCGTCATTGTTATACGTGTCTGGCAGAATTTCATCCCATCAACCCTTGTCATCTACAGCAATGCCTGGTTTATGTGACAAGAGCATAAACGAAGAAGAGCTGAAAGTACAATGTGGAACATGCCATTAAATATGCAAAAGAGGTGTGCTTGATTCTTACCTAAATACAATAAAAATTACCATTCACAAAATGAGCAAATGTTTCACTACTTTGACTGGTATGGATGTCCAATGTTAATGGTGCTCAAAGTATGTCAAGATTACAATGCTACAACATAATAAAGTTGATACGTATTTGGTTATATGTGCATAATTTTGTTATACAATCTATAGATAATGAATGTATTACATTGTACTTGTATGATTGTTACTTTGCTTCAAATCTCCTGCAGATGTTTTCTTAAGCCCTGGCTCAAACCCCTTTTTAGCTGTCTAGTTCAGTGGATTTTATTTTAACTGACTGATATTATGGTTTGCAAATGAAACGTATTGTTTTTCCTGTCAACCAACATGGATGTTCTTTGTTCATTAAGTGAAGGACGGACTCTTTAAGGGTACTCTCAGGGTATTATTGGCACAACCTACACGGAATTGTCTTTCACAGATGAATCCTGCATGTGGTTATTGATCTGGTTTATTTAAGTGAACTGAAAACTTACTTTTAAACATATTTGCTACCCGTTTGACAGATTCGTAGATGGATAGTTTTGCTCAAACTTACCAGTTCTGAATTAAGTCATAGGGTGGTGCGCAGAAGTGGTGCGCGTTCATCTCGCGGTCAAGTGCATGTGCAGTCAGTTGATCGTCACTCAGTGAAGATGGCGATGAGAGTAGCACTCCAGTGCGTTTCTGCAAACTTTTCCCACAAGCGGCCCCGTTTCTCGCAACTAGCACAGATTTCAGCGACTCTGCAATTAAGGAGAACGGACATCACACGGACGCTAAGTACCACCTCACGATTGTCCACAGGTAAAATTGGAATGTTTTCTAAATTAGCCGTGTATTTTACATTGGGAAGGTCACTCGTTCTCCAAATGTAGTGGGCGGAAGAAAAAACAACTAGTGGTGGTCAGTCTCCCACGGTGCATAACAAAAAATAAGAAGAAAAATAGAATTACAATGAATCTGACTGACTAAATCTGAGTTACTATCTACTTTTTTTCTTCAAATATTGAAAAACTAAATTAAGTCTGTCCGCAGAATCTCGTGTTTCAAATATTCTGCTAATGTAATTAAAAAGAATAGGCTTAAAAGTAGCAGGCAGTATCTCGTGCCCCGTGTCGCAATTCATTAGGAAGGGAAAAAACAGGAACTTGGACATTAGCCAGTTGGGACTAATAATATTTCACGACTTGTATATCGGTAGCAGAATAACCGTGTGTTATTGAGTGATTTCTCACGTATGGAAGTGCGAATATGCCTATAGTCAACACATTTCGGTTCAAGGTTTTAATCGGAGCAGAAATCATCAAACATGCCAGATTTGTCATAGAAGCAAACAGCGGTTCTAGCAGGGACACAGTGAGCTCTCCCGGCTCCCTCTCATATTGTCAGGCCATGCCTCAGCATCTTGCACAATTCACAATCTGGTTCAAACCTGTATTTTTCTGCACGTTTCTTTTTGCCACTACAGCAATCGTTGAGTGTTGTTTCCCTTGGGTATCATAAAGACAGCATTTGAAATGTATATCATTTGATGGGTTTCCTTATTAGGCCTACTGTGAATGCATAGAGCCATATAGTATATTTATTCATACATTGTATGATATGCACTCTGTTTAATACTTTAACAGAAAGATGTCTGACGAAGTAGCACCGTTATGCATAGTTGTTATATTGCTTTATGTATGGCAAATGCATGTGTGGAAATGTTGCTTGCTCTAATTTAAGATGAAAGAAAATGAAGAAATGTACATCATTAGAATAGACAAAATATTAATTAAAGCTGCCGATATGCTGTTTAACCTTAAGTTTGTGTACCATCTTTCAAACTTGTTTGCAGCTCTAAAGTTTACAGATAAGCATGAGTGGGTTCGAGTAGAAGGTAAAATCGGCACTGTTGGCATCAGCAACTTTGCTCAGGTAGGTCGTTGTATCTATAATTATATTAATCATTGATTTATTGTTCACTACCTGAAGCCTTTGTTTCTATTAAGTGCCCTTTGTCCACTACCACTGTACTGTACTCTTTTATGATTATTACTCGAAAATGATTAGGTCGTCTGCACCAGGGTTCAATGGTGTGAAGACCTTGAAAAGAAGATACAATATGTATTACACACTTAAATGTGTACATATAGAATGTTTTCCAATTATTTGGAAAACATTCTGTTTTTCTCATAAATGACAAGTAGAAACTAAATTGAGATTCTTTTTTTAACCATGATTTCAGAATTTTAATTAGACAAAAATACATACAAATATATAACGTATAATATATTTAAATCCTTACACACTTAATATTCCCCTTAGTAGTATGCTTCCTATGCCTTTTATGTACCTTGATATTTTCCCAGTGATTTCTTTTTTTATTGTGAATATATTTACCACAAGCCTTATATGGTATAATAACACATTTCATTCCTGTACTCAAGTAATTTAGATGTCATTAACCAGAGAACCCTCATGAATGAATGTTCCATGTTTCCTTATTAGGAAGCATTAGGTGATGTGGTGTACTGTGGGCTGCCGGAAGTCGGTCAGAAGCTGGAACACATGGGTAAGAGAGTTGCAGACAGTATTTCAGTGGACTAATGAGACAGGATGGGACGTCATTGTCACATGGCTTTACCTTTGTGTTGCAGAGGAGTTTGGGGCTTTAGAGAGTGTAAAAGCTGCCAGTGAGCTTTACTCTCCACTGACTGGGGAAGTGACTGATGTCAATACTGGCCTGGCGGATAATCCATCACTCGTGAACAAAGCCTGCTACAAAGAGGGTAAGTTATTATATTATACATACATTTTGTTGGTGTGGTGTTCACTGATACATTTTACTTAAACATGTGCTGAAGCAGCAGTATATTATTCTTATTATTCTACTCACAAACCCCTGGTGGTCTGTGCCAGAACACTTGTTGTTGGTTAATTGTGACTTTTTTTTTTAGGATGGCTTATCAAAATGACAATTGAAAACCCTGCAGAACTTGATGGCCTCATGGACGATGCAGCCTATGAGAAGTTTATTAAATCCCTTGAATAAAATGCATATGACAAAATGTCAATAGACATACACACCATGGTTGGTTATGAAATCAAAATCAAATTCAAATCCATGTTGACTAATATCTGATTTGAGACTTCTCATTTACGATATTTATTTTGATTCTGGATTTGCGCTAAATAATCAAAATAACCAAAAATGTTATCATATAATTATTAATAACTGATGTCGAAAGGCCTTTTCTATCCAGGAGACAACCTCAGGTGATCCAACCTTTAGGTTTCTTTGTCAAATTTGTGTTGTTGTTAAAATAGCACAATTCTGGTGCAATGCACAAGAAGGGATTGTAAATGCTCTGTATCAGACATTAAATTACGCCCGCTGTAACATTTTGGATTGTTTTTGTCACAAATGAAACTATCCATAGCATCTCTAGTACTCATAAACAGTATGCTGATTTAATATTCATATAATTTGCCTGCTTTAGCACTGAAATGTGGAATTATATGAACACATAGCAGCTTGATGTTGTAGTAATTGGAAATGTCACCCTAAAGAAGGGTATGGGTTGCAACTCTCCCATGCAGCGCTTTACACAACTATTTACATTGTTTATAATCTCAGACATAAGGATATGGCCAATGCTGAGCAACCTGCCCCTTGGTGCCATTTTATCTTTCATTTTGACCTTTGCCCCCAGGTTAAGGTAGACATAGATTGCAGAAACCAGGTTGATCAATAATTAATGGGTCAGTGGTTTTAAATATGCTGAAAATACACCTGAAAGAAATGCATGCGACATAAGACTTTGAAAACACATGAGTCTGCATGTTGACACTTGTTTTGCAAACCACGGTTGCATCTCTTGGGGTGGATCACTTGGCCTACTTTCACGGTTTGAATTGCTTATTGAAACAATTCCAAAGTGTAGACAGTAATGAAATAAATATAAACAAAATCATCATTTGTCAGCTGTTTCTATTGGGTGGTAGCTCTCCTTACCCCTGATTCCTAAATTTCTGTTATAAAAATGGTACTTTTAAATCAAACTTGCGTCACTACTGAAACACAATCAGATTCAGACTACACTAAAAATAGAAAATGAGCCTGTTACATTAATAGAAATACCATGACACAGAAACGTTTCAGAAAATGAAAATTTTTTATGAGTTCGCAGATGTCTAAAACTCAATGTGCAGATTAGAATTTTATATTTCTGCTCAAACAACATTTCCGGTCACAGTCACGACCGAAACGTTTAGTCGTAGTGACTGTGACTCATCTGGAACCACTCCCTTAAGGAGAACCATCCACGCATGTCCATCAGTGATGGGCCCATGATGCAACATCGAGGGAAGAAGAACCGTCATCTTATGACCACTACTGTGGACTGAAATCATCTTGAAGATGGTCATGGCAAAGGACCTGCTGATGTGGTAAAGAAAACTGCAGATTCACAGGTTGCCAGATGTGTCAGATGGGCCAGACAGTTAAAGCCCTATGACACAAAGTTAAACTATTCTATGTGGAGGAAGAAGATTGTACACGCTCTTTCAGAATGACCTTCCCGCCATCAAAGGTACACTGAGCATAATAACTCGGCTCTCAGTTATAAAGTGTTGAGTTGCTTATGTAGCAGATAAGCTATTTGTCGTTGATTCCATCCATCTAGGACAAACATCATAACACGTGCAGCCTATTAGAGATGCAGAACATCTAAGAGGTGTTAAAAATAGGGTTAATCAGAAAAGGTTGAAAAAATAGAACACATCACCCATACAAAACACTTCTCTTCTTATTTAGTCAAAATACGAATAATCTGTCTCGTATGTTAATTATATCCATGTAAATGATTAAGTAGCCTATGCATGCAATTTAAGTACTCCATAAACATTAAACATGATCAATTTTTGACATTTTACAACAAAGAATCTAGATATTGATACTTTACTTTTACTTTATTCACAGTTAAAAAATAATTAAATCGACTTTTCTCTGCAAAGAATGTAGATAGACTATGCTACATAGGCCTACTAAAGAAATGCAAATGTTAAATAGGTGAACGTATGCCTATTTTAGTTGTGTTTTTCGTGTTTCGGTAGTGGCATATTTTTTGAGAGGAAAGAAGGGATTCCAGCAAATTAAGCTTTTAGCACATTCCGTGTAGACTACAATATTTTGGTTCGCACTTCTGACTTATGCTACGTAAAAAAAACAACAATCAATCAATACATAAAAATAATTTAATAAATAACCCATCTTCATCGAGTTCACATTGAAGCAGCAGAAACAGCTTAAACATGGATAATTTGCATATGCATATTTGCATGTTATGTGTTCCCTGAGAATTTTAGTCACACATGCGCAGTTTAGTCGCTGAATACTGAACGCATACTATTTTATTTTGAGATATCATAAAAAAATACTAATCTATTTTATTACCAGATTGTGTGGTTTTATAAAGACTTAATAATAAATTTATAATAATAATAAAATAAAAAAAATAAAAAAAATATATATATAAACTCTAGCGTTGTACGATTGGCTGGTTGATAGGTTTCCCATAATACACTGCACTGCTACTTCCTTTTCTTTTCGGCCATTTTCCGCCCCACACGGTATGTCCATATAATCTCTACTATTTTACAAATAATCACCAACAATCCTCTTGTTTTACTTTATGTTGACTATATTCATGCATTTCATCCGACAGTATACACCGCCCTCTTTAACATAGTGTGACTATTTTCACAGATAAGTACTAGGTAAAGCTATTTTTAAGGGTTTACTTGTGACTTTGTACACACCAGTAGCGCTATCATATTTAGTCGTGGCGCTCAAGTTGGCAACATTGCTGTACGCCAGAAATGTTGGAAAGTCTGGTAGTTGAACAGTTGCTAGAGTATTAAAATTCGTTCCGTGACAATTTTAATTGAAAGTGGTAAACGCGTTGTGGCAACATGACTAGCTAGCGGTGGTTGCTTTCTGCTAGCTGGTCCTATTCCTGCGTGTGCCAATGAGGTTTTTCAATGTGTTGCAGGGAAGTAGGCAACCATGGCCCCCAGCCGTAATGGAATGATTCTTAACCCCCACTTCCACAAAGACTGGCAGCGGAGGGTACGCACTTGGTTCAACCAGCCAGCCAGGAAACTCCGCAGGTAAAACCCGGTTACACATATGGGGCTAGTGGTGGAGGCACCGCTAACCTGTATCCCACTTATTGTTTATCCTGGTTTATTATACAGTTTAATTTTCACTGGACATGTACGTATATTTATAAGAAGGCCACAATTGTGTGTTTTGCCATTTGCTCAACTTAAATCTTAACCCTGGCAGACGAAAGGCCCGTCAGGCAAAGGCCCGCCGTGTTGCTCCACGTCCGGTTGCTGGACCTCTGAGGCCGGTTGTCAGGTGTCCAACCATCAGATACCACACCAAAGTTCGTGCTGGACGTGGCTTCACACTGGAGGAGATTAAGGTAATGTACAATCTATGGGTTAAGAATCACATCCCTTACTTGCCTTAAGAGTGTGAGTGAATCCCGTTTCAGCTTGAGTTTGAACACGGATAAAAAAAAAAGGGTTCTATCATCCCCATGGTTATGACCCATGCCAACTTTGTGATACTTATTTTTTTTAAGCTGTCTCCATCGTTGTGTATGAGTAGTGATGTATATGAAATGCGCCACACCGTGGCTTTAGAAGTGTCAGAAGCTTAACCTTCTCTCGGACGCAGCCACCAACATCAACCGCTGCCCAGACAGCTCCACAAATTCACACAAACATCGCCGCCGGTGTCCCTTCGGCCACCATTCCAATGCTCAACTTTTAAATTTATTTTTTGCCCTCTTTTGCGTTGCAGCAGTCAAATGATGACAAATTCTCCGGAATCTCTGTACTTCATTGATGAAAATCTTTTGAACCTATTATCTGATGACTGCCTGTTGTGTAACTAAAGCGATCAGTAATTAAAGACAATCATTCAGGACTGGCTATATTCCTGGAATACATGACTCTTATTTTTTCACCTTCAGGCAGCCGGCCTTCACAAGAAGACTGCCCGCACTATTGGCATTTCAGTGGACCACCGCCGCCGTAACAAATCCACTGAGTCTCTGCAGGCCAATGTCCAGCGCTTGAAGGTCTACCGCTCCAAACTGGTCCTGTTCCCCAGGAAGGCATCTGCCCCCAAGAAGGGAGACAGCACTGTGAGTGTTCATCTTCATGTTGGATGCTCGTTATGCATCAATCTATTTTTGATGCCACATTCGGCTACTTCTACATTGATTGTACATGAACGCAAATGTTGTGCAGGGGCTTCCCTTTACCCACACATGCAATATAAGAACCATTTCAACCACACCTTCCTGTTCATGGCAAAGCAAGTATACTGATACCAGTGTACAACTGTTAAAAACTTGCTGTAAAGCAGGCTCAAATGCATCACATTTCCTTATATTGCAGTCTACTCTGCAGTTACGTTCTTGAAAAAGAGATCTCAATGTACCTTCCTGGTTAAATAAGTTTTTACAAATGAAACTTTTTTGCTTGGAACCAAAGCTCAACTCGAACGAGATAATCCTGAGGAATAGCTTTCATTTTCTGCAGGATGACATTCAATTAAATATCAATACAGCACTAACCCATTGTCATACTCACAAGATGGACGTGACTCAAAATCCTGCTGGTATTTAAATTGTGATGAGGAATGTATATGGTAGGCATGCTAATGCAACAGATTTCTTTATTGCACACTCAGAGGTCCATAGTGGACGGTTAGACATGCAAACTAAATAAATAAATGAGACCAAGTTGCTGTGGTTTCAGTGGCTACTTGCCTCCCATCTAAAATGGCAGCCTACACCAGTGACTTGTGACCTACGTAATACTCTGTTCACTGTTTATGAATCTCTGCAATCACTGTACATTGATAATGGCATTGAATGCTTGAGGACCATGCGTTATCCTAGTTCATGTTTGGTCAAAGGGTTATTAAAGAGCAGCCGATGAACCCCATGGCTCAGTTCTATTAAACTATAGCTGTACAAGGACTTGCTCTTTCTAATAAACTTGTTTTTGTTCCTAGGAGGAGGAAATCAAGATGGCCACTCAGCTCATGGGTGCAGTTATGCCCATCAAAACTGTAAGGATGATACACCAGCCCACCCTTTTCTTTGTTGCCCTGGTCTTGTGCGTTGCAGCAGTCAAATGATGACAAATTCTCCGGAATCTCTGTACTTCATTGATGAAAATCTTTTGAACCTATTATCTGATGACTGCCTGTTAATGTAACTCAAATGATCAGTAATAATTAAGGCTGTCATTCAGGACACGCTGATTCACTTGAAAACAAATGAAAATTTATATTTCTGAGCGTCTTCATTTCCGTCAACACAATTGATGGAAAGCTTTCCATTCATATGCATTGTGTTTAACAGTTCTTTTCCCGTTCCTTCTGCTTAAGGCTCACAAGAAGGAGAAGGCGCGCGTTATCTCTGAAGATGAGAAGAACTTCAAGGCCTTTGCTAGCCTGCGTATGGCTCGTTCCAACGCCCGTCTTTTCGGCATCCGTGCCAAGAAGGCAAAGGAGGCTGCAGAGCAGGATGTGGAGAAGAAAAAGTAAAAATCTTGCTATGAAACTTTGCAAAATAAAAATCTACAAAAGATCTCTGTGTCATAATTTACTGTCTGACAGTTAAGTTTGCACAGGGTATGAGATTTGTTTTTAAAGATCAACAATCTGCCTGCTACTGCATGTTCTCCACGTCTTAGAACTTTGTGGCATTGCAGTGGCAGCTATATGCAAATGTGTGATTGAATTTGTCTCTGCATTAAAACTTGTTGTATTGGGAGTCTTCTACACAAAAGCTATTGTCTTGGAAACAGCTTGAGGTTGATAATATTGTCAGGGATAACACTGCGTTTAAAGTTGTGAGAAGACCCATCTGTAACGGCAGTCAAAATCAACATTATGGTGCCCCTTGGTTTCTGTAACTCGTATAGCCACATCCTGTCTAGCCCACAAGGGGTGTGCTTAATATGTATATGTATTAAATCTAATATCCCTCATACAGCTGTTGCATGAGTTGGAATTGAAGAGCTGCATTTCTTCTCAAAAGCAGTAGGTGGGGCTACACGCAAAGACTCCTTGCTGGAGTGGCTTACCATTATTTGTATGTGCGTTCCATTGTGGAGCTATTTTTAGATGCTACATTTTAAATGAAAGAAACCTGCAGTCCAAATGGTTTGCTCTTTAAAGAACTGGGTGAGAAGCAATACTAGTAAATAAGCTCCTACTGGCAAAGATTGTTTTGTGGTAACAAGGCCCAATGAATGCATAGAAAGTAGAATAGTAGGTAGAGGGTTTGTTCAGAGCAAGTATTGTTCATTTGTATCCTGATCCATATAAGTGGCCTTTGGCAGAATATAAAGCAGTTATACACTTGGCTGAGATGACCAGGATCTAATGATAAATGCCCTGGTGATGTTTAAGGAGTGACATCCCTACCCCTATCTGCTCTCAATGAGCCTCTCACTTACATTTGCTTCAATATTTAATGTTTTTGTAGAGGGATGTGAGTACAATAATGATTGGTCTGTGATGGGATTTGCTTCTTTAAGATGCTGATGTGTGGTTTTCACCATTTGGAGGTCATGACAAAGGGCATTGATGAGAAAGAAACCTTTTCACTTAGCCTCATCTGTAACTATATCTCCCTGGAATTAGCGGGTTCATTGATTAGTATTCAGTGGTGTGTGTATCAAACCTTTCCAATATAGTCAATGATAGAATCAATAGGATATTGGAAATAATGTAAAAAACCTTTAAGCAGTTATCTGATCAGTCCATCTGTAGGAAGTGACACCATCTCTTTGCTCAATGTGAAGCAGAATGCTGATGTTTCCTGCATTGGTTTCCTCTGAATTGAAAGATCCATGAGCATTGCTTAAACTGGCCCCACTGTTAGAATTGTAAATAAAACAGGGTACTGCAGTAGTAAAACAGCATCAAACCTACCAGTTTTACAAGTGTCGACCTCTCAGAGAACTGTTGACTGAGCACTCTAAATCTCAACGACAAACAGAACACAGATGAGGTGACAGACTTATTTAATTTGGTTAATAGTGTTTTTATTTGCACGTGCTGACTGAATTGCCAGAGGTTTTATGATCACAAAAATGGTTAATTGTGTTAAGAATATATGCTATGCCTACCTTTTATGATAATCATGACATCATACATGATTGGAATGGAAGAGGTTTAAGCAAAATGGTAAAATACATCTTATTCATATTCTTATTCATATTTTTCATAGGTGTGTGTGTGTGTGTGTGTGGTGAAGGAGTCACCTACAGGTAGCCTACTGAAGCATATTAATTAATCTGAGCTCCACCAGTTTCCAGATGTGTTGCAGGTGCAGTCTGTAG
>OMNS01030715.1:0-29048 GCA_900303225.1 Laemonema laureysi | reverse complement strand
GAGAGGCAAGCGTGGTTAGAGATACGTTGTAGATTACTGTTTTAATTACTGTTTAAAATGTATTTCAGCCGATTTGATCCATCTTTTCACTCGTCTGGGAGAGAGAGGGAGAGGACAGGAGCCACCGAGTTCCCAAGGTTGCTATATGCTGAACACACACACACACACACACACACACACACACACACACACACACACACACACACACACACACACACACACACACACACACACCCCCGTCGTGGCAGTGAGAGCCGTTACTTGTGCTTTTGTTTGCATTAGGAGTAGAAATAGTTTCTGCGTGTTTGTTATCTCATTAAAAAAGTACAAATTTGATCAAAAAGGATTGGTTTGTAAGAGATTTGACCCTGCGTCGTATTCCAAACAATGTGAGACTTTGGGGATTCTTTTCATTTTGATTACGATCAGTCTGAACTGTTAAGACACTTGCTTAAAACAAAATTGTAATACTTAAAAGACCCATGTGACACACTCACCATCTCTCCCTACCCCCGTACAGCAGCTCTGTACACAAGACAAGCTATCAACTCTTTCACACATGAAGATCAGTTGTGTTTGGTGGATGTTCTCCTTGTCTCTCAGACCGTCCTACTTGACAAAGTGCAGGGCCTCTGCCACCACGACCGAACCTTTGCTGCTGTCAAGGCTGGTGATGAGCTTGAAGCCCCCCTTGAGGGCCAGCATCACCGTCTCTAGCTTGAGACAGTCTAGGGTGCACAGAAAGGTGCTGTCCTCCTTCAGGACCAGCCGGGAGCCCGGCTCTGACTTGATGAAATGGCGGAACTGGATCACATTGGACGACACCTCAAACTCCTCCGGGAAGCCGTCCAGGCGGCTCTTGGAGATCTGCACCAGCCTTGCTTTCACCTTGTCGATAAATGACGGATCGCTGCAATACACTTTGAGCCCCTGTGACCGCTCGTGGCTGTCGGTCACCTCGAGGAAGGCGGGCTCTCGCTTGGCTGTTCTCTGCTCCTCCCACTGGAACACGGCGGCCACCAGTTCACTTAAGCGGTAGAACTCTGCCTCCTTCCGGAGAAGCCCCACCTCCCGGAAGTCATCGGGCAGCTGGAGGTCCCCGGTACGCAGGTAGTTGAGCACGTGACGGAAGATGGGTCCGTCCCTGTCAATAAAAGGGTTTCCCATGGAGTCTGTGTGCTGCACGGGCTTCTTCCCGTTGGCCAGCTCCTCCAGCAGTGAGCCCTGGTATTTCACCAGGGTGGTCCGGTGGGCCGTGTAGAGGAAGCCGCCAACGTTGAGCGTAATTGTGCCGGAGGAGGGCTTCTTGAAGCTCTTACTGGGCTGCAGTAAGTCAGGATTGATCTGCCGTAGTTCGCTGTCCATCCTTCTTAGATTCCATTCCATGCTGCAAAGCCAGCGGTCTGCCTGCCCTGCGCTCAGCCCCTCAGACGCGGGAGGTGTGTGCAGAGCACAGAGCTACCTTTCTGTCGTCGTCTTCCTGCCAGGGACTTGGGTCTGTGAGAGTTCTTCTGCGCCGTTCAGATGGAAGAGATGCTGGTAGTTGCCAGGTGAGAGAATGTGTGACAGCAACTGGTGGATCGTGCCGTCTGAGAAAATCACAGTGCACTGGTTGCTTAGAGAAAAACCACATCTCAGTGCTCCTCTCTGTTCCACCCCCTCTCTCTCGCTCTCACTCTCTGTTGCTCACTTTCTCTCTCTCCTGCTCCTTCCCTAATTAGCTTTGATGAAAAGGGTCTTGTGCCACACACACACACACACACACACACACACCTACCTCCCCGCCCCCAGTCTCCAGATGGTTGGAGGATGTGTGTAAACTAAGGGCTGTGCATCAGAAAGGTGCTGAGGTGTTCCTATTGATTTCCAAAGCCTGTTTTGTCCTTTTACTCTGCATCCCAAAGTGCTGCGTTTTGCCTCCATACACGATAACAAGTGGTTGTCAAAACCTCTGTTCTTGATGCGCTCTCTCTCTGTCTCTCTCTGTAACCCTGTGCCTGTCTCTCTCTGTAACCCTGTGCCTGTAGCTGTTGTGTGTCACAGTACATCCACAGTAACAGACTGCAAATAGTTAAGATGGCGTTTTGTTCTCCAGCCATATAACAGTAAAAAGCCCAGACTGTATTATGGGTTCTGTGGTCTACATGAGGTGAAGCGAGTCTATTGCCAATCACTATGCATTATTCAGAAAGCTGATCATTGGACTTGAAACGCAACGCAGTATTAACTGTATTCCTTTCAGGACACAGAGAGATGTTAAGAAATGGTCTTTTTAAAAACGTAAATACATTTCATTAGGAATGAACAGTTGAGCCACATATGTAACAGGCAACATGTTCAAGGGAGAATCGTCTGCTGTTACCGCGGAAACGCTGGACCGTTTGTTACGTCATTAGGAGAAAACAAATCCGTGATCAATGATGTCAATTGTCCAACTTGTCCGTTATGATGATGCAGACTTTTGTTTTGTATGAAGCAGGACTCTTATTTTGGAGAATAGCCTGAAGGTTCCTTCGGTGTCGGACTACGGGGCTGTTTGGGTGTGCTTGTTTTGTCCATGGAAATTTGCAGGTGTTTTTCTCCACATATTCAGAAGTAGCATCATCACCGTTGGCCATAGAGTAGGATTCCAATGTTTCCTCCAAACATGATCCCTTTGTTCTGAAGACTGTACCTTTAATTAACCAATGGTGAGCTCCCTGCACTCGGCGCTCTTGAATTATTCATGGTTATGGTGTCTGAGCTCGTGGCGTAATGCAGTGGTTGACTGCTGTGATACTGGCATGGCAACCACTTAAAATAGTTATGTATGAGCTATGTCACTTCCTCTTCCCTCGTACGTCTCGTAGGCTCGTCACACAACACTTCGTTTGTAGAGGATTTAGTCGTCCGTTATTGTGAGACATGTTGGCATCCCAAATGGTGGGCTAATTATACCATGTCAAAGTCATTTATGGATAATGACATTGTTCTCTCTGTCCGGAGGCTAATGGGAAATGAGTGGTAACAGGAAATTAAATTAGGAGTTAACGTTGTTTAATGAACAGCCTCCATCCCTCGTCTCCTCACACAGGGGTGTGGATGTGTTGGTGTTGACAGTCCAGTGTGTACTGTATAGAAATGGTCAGAATCAGGTCCAGAAAAGTCTCTAGATAAAATAAATGAAAGCAGTAAACTGTGTGTTTACATTTTCCAACAAGGAGACAATCATGGAGGTTTGTATGTGGAGACCAGGCCGGTGTGGGGGTGGGAGCCTGTTTGCTGTGCCAACCCCAGCAAGGTCGGTGCTTGGAGGTGAGGAGAGGGGAGAGAAATTCATTCTGGAAAAATGGATTACGGGGGTTGAAATGTAGACCTCTTGAACTTGTCAGGTTGCTCGGTTTCTTTTGTACGCCTCGTTCTGTTGTCTTCCTCCTTGCTCTTGCCACCGTTACGTGTTTTGCTGTAATTTCTGTCCATTTCAAGCACTAACTGTAGACCCTGGAGGAAAGGAAATCTATAGAACAGTCCTGGCAGTGACCCTGTTGACCACAGCCTTCGGCTACGACGCTACAACAGCTTGACAACTAAAGGATGTTTTCGCAAAACATGTTAAAACTAAATAAAAACGATATGCTCCTAGCAATTATTGTATTTTTCATCTTTTTTTGTACACAGAAATGGCAGGTCAATGATTGTAGATGTCAACATACATGATTGATAACGTTATTTTGGAATATGACTGTTTCGAACATGAAAGAACATGAAAGGCACGGTGTTGACTGTAAATCAGCAAGTTACTATGGACTGCCATGACCATGACGTGGTAAAATCAAACCCATTTAATGTTCAAAGGTACAGCAAATCGAATTCTAAACGAAACACGACCTGCAGAGTGTTTGACCTCAGCACACAGTCCAATCGCATCCATTTTAGAAATCAAAGATGGACTGTTGGAGGAGATTACTCAGCCCACCAAGCACATATTAAACCCACACGCATGTGTGGGTTTAATGGAGCTACCAGCAAGGGCTCTGGCGAGTCATGGTCCAGTAATTGCATGTAATTGCAGCAATTTGTGGTAAAGCTGAAGATGGGCAAGTGAGATTGTTAACTGCAAAGTATTGACTATATGCAGTATGGGTAAAGTATTGACTATATGCAGTATGTGTAAAGTATTGACTGTATGCAGTATGGGTAAAGTATTGACTATATGCAGTATGGGTAAAGTATTGACTATATACAGTATGTGTATTTCACAAATGGGTTGTGTTTCCCCCCCAGATGAACTCAGCGTGGAGGGGATGGTCGTCCAAAGAGCTGAATGCAAGCCAGCAGTCAATGAGGGCTACATGAGGCTGAAAAAGTGGGTGACTAGCAGAGTAGTGGGGTACACTGGGAGCTCAGACAATAGAGTAGTGGGGTACACTGGGAGCTCAGACAATAGAGTAGTGGGGTACACTGGGAGCTCAGACAATAGAGTTATGGGGTACACTGGGAGCTCAGACAATAGAGTAGTGACAGAGACAGTTTTACTGCATAGCTATATATTCATGTTTTGTAAGTAAATTCAAGTAAAATTCCAAATTGACTGCATTTTCAAGAAGCGTTTGCCTCTGCAAGTTATCCTTGAGGCCGAAGGACGTTGTGGGCGTATTCGGACATTGTTAGCTTCTTGAGTTCTGAAAAGATCAGGGCTTGTAACCATTTGAATTATGAAGGAGAAGAAATGATGATGCACTTTGCTCTAATGGATGGAGGTAGAGACACCATCAGGAAAGGTACTTTATGTATTGATACTGAACGCTGTCTCTCAGTGGAGTGAATTGTAATGCATGAATAATCAGACTTCATTAGGGGCCTCATTCAGCCACAGTCCAACAGCCCTAGTTGTGTTTCAGACCCAGTTCTCTATATGTATCATGTAAATGTATTATTAAACGACACTAACAATAGCGATTAAATGTCAACATATTTAGAGAGTAATGCATCAGTCATTAACACATTACTACTACTACTACTACTACTACAAATCTCATGCATCTTAAATAGTTTAAGATTGCAGCCAGAGCTCACTGATAGCATCACTATAGCAACTGTCGGTCGGCAGCAGATGCAGAGACCCTGTTACCCATGTTGGCGTAGTGCTCTGGAATATGTGTACTCAACAGTCACGGAAAGTAGAACTAAGCAGACAGTCTGCATTATGTCGACTTTGTTCAATTACAGGATGTTTACTTCCTTCTCAACACATTCATGCAAAATGTTTTTCATTATTTTTAGTGTGTGTGTGTGTGTGTCAGACTACAGATCGAAGAGTCCACCAAACCCCAGCGTCTGTCCCAGCGGCTGGAGAAAGCAGTCACCAACATCTACAAGCCTGTGGCCAACCATGTTGTCAATGTAAGGCCATTCTGTGTGTGTCTATCCCTAAGTAATAACACATGTTGTGGGAGGTGAGCTCCTGTGTGTGTATACACCACTGGGAAGGAGTTTAATGTATGAAAATGGAAATCACAACTCAAAATGCTCCAGATAATTAGCTGAGGTGTGTTTGTGACTGCAGTCAGAGTTTGAGAAGAAGAAGAGACAGGAGGGGAGGATGGTGAGGGCAGAGCGACAGGTTGTGTTGGATCTGCTCTTCTCAGCGTTTGAGAGACACCAGTACTACAACATTAAGGACCTGGTGGACATCACAAAACAACCTGTGGTGAGTGTGTGTGTGTCTTGCTTCTTCTATCAGCTTTTGTTGATTTCAGTCTCGGTTAACTCCAAACGCAGGCACTCTCGTACTCTCGCTAAGGGTGAAGAGACGACAACAGTATTTTCCTGACCACCATTCAGCATCCCCTGCCTTGTAACTACATCACCTACACTGTGTGTTCATTGACACTTGTTGTAGCTCGCGCTCTCGCACGGAGAGACTGATACTGTGGCTCCATCCCAACAGAGAACAGCAGTGTGTAGGTGCTGATGACCTTGGGGTCCCGATTACATAACCATGGGCAGAGTAGGAGTCAAGCACCACACATGCTTTCATTCTTTCCTTCTGCACTTAGCCAACACTCAAATCAAGTGAACTCAAGTAGAGACTTGCTTCTGTTGTGACGCAATCAAGTTGTTGTATATTTTTGGAGAGGTGTGTGCAGAACCCACAACACATCTGACCGATTAGCTCGCTCCTAGCGCAACGTTATATAATGTATATATGGGTACGGACAACATGAGTATGCGCACGCAAACAATACAGCTTTTATTTGTTGAGGTAACTGGTATTACAGTCTATAAGTCAAGGTAGCGACTTGCTCTTTTCTGAAAATAATTAATTTGTACATTTTCTCTTCACAATTCTGGTAATTAAATATGAATCACTCTGACGTTATACTGAATATAACAATCTTAACTAATTCCATTTTGATTTCCTTCAAGAAAATAGATTGCTACAGAACTTTAGTTCCTAGCTCAACATGGTGTATCTTTAATGTATTTAAAGGTGCTGTAGGGAAGATCTAAGAGCTATTATTTTAGTGTAATTAATCTTCCCTGATTGGTTTGGGGAAGCCATCTTGCATATCAATCACAGGTGTGAGAAATGCAGTGGGGGAGGGGATGTTAATTGGTTCTCTTTACAGCTCTCAAATCTCACCTACAGCACCTGTAAGCAACTGACCTAAGGTAGACAGTTTATATTTATATAAACGTTCTTTCAAATACGCAGAACATTCATCTTGTAGATAATCGGCCTAGACCTTTTACCATGAATCTTGTGTATGTTCCTTGTTGCCATGGCAACATGACTGCCGATAGCACGTCGGTGCCACAGTCGGCCGTAACCAAAATGAAACTCGACTGTGACACCTAGTGGCCAAATGAAAGTATCGTGTCGTTCTTTACTCGTCGGAGTGTGGTCTCTGTTTGGCCAATGTCCCAAGAACAGAAAGCCAAGCGTCCTATCACATTAATATGCCGAGGAAAGCAATATTTGGTTGATGCCTCTACTTGCTGTTAAAGCTTCCTTTCACCATGTGTTTCTTTCAAGACTTTCCTGAAAGAGATAATGAGAGAGATTGGCGTGTACAACACCAAGGGAGCGCACAAGAGTACATGGGAGCTGAAACCAGAGTACCGCCACTACCACACCGCCGACGAAGTCGAGATGAATGTGGACTAGACCAAGGTGCCTTCTGGCCCATCCGATACTTTACTGGACCAGTGTCAACAGCATAGCTTCCCGCCTGTTGAATGGAACTGCAAGCTGTATGACGGCCAGTGGACTAGACGCCTGAAATAAAATCATTTGTTGACTTCATTTCTACATACAATGACTGGCTGCCCAGTGTGTTCCAGGCATCGCCACATTACTGCGGTGGATTTGTAAAGCCCAGTACTTCCATAAAGAAGTCGCCCTTTAGACCCGAGTGTTGTCAACAGGCTAGTCCACGGGACAGGTGCAGGTCCAATGTGTTGCTGGGATTCTGTAAGCACGCCTCACTTGTGGCAGCCAAACATCTCAGTTAAGTCACAGCTCAAATTCATTTGTCGGACTACCATTGACAGGAAGTCGGCCCCAATGTTGACGTGCTGTTTATCCCTGTTGGGAAAAACTTGTGGGCGAACTGAAAAGCAGTACAAATAATTTGCAAGTCGATGGGACATTCGAACCAACACTGAAGCGTAGGCAGTTCCTACTTTGCTAATCAGTCCATCCCTTAAGATGCCCACTGCACTCCTAAGCATCACTGTGTTCCTTCAATGGTTCTCCTGAGAACAACTAGTTTAGATGAGTCATCCTGTAATGGTTTAGTGTCCATTTCACTACAACGCTTTTTGGGTAACTGTATCGCAAGTGTTTGCTTCACAGGAATTACAAAACATCAGACATTTCAAGGTTTTTATTTGAAACCAGAATCATAGTCAGGTAGATGGTAAACTGCATGCTGTCGGACCAAACTGATGAGGGTAAGCTAACCAGCCACACAGCAAACATTCACAATGGGAAGTTGTTTCAAGAAGCGAAGTTCGAAGATAGAAAGCGGAGCCCAATTTCAAATTTGCTTTGGTGTCTTCAATTAAGTGATGAAAAAGGACAGTTGACATAACTTGTGTTTTAGATGAAAATTCACACGCATTACCGATACTGTGGGCCATAATGTCTATTCAGGGGACGGCACGCAACTCCACTCCAGTTGTGATGCAGAGGACCAGGTTCTTTTCCATTTCCAAAAGTCCGTTCAAAAGCCATTAGAGAAGCAGACAGGGTCTTGATTTTGTTACTGGAGAGAAACCGAAAAGGTTGTGAAACATACTGCCACATAAGGTAGATCTGGCCTTTATTCTGAAATGTCTAGTGGATATGCATTCAACATTAAAAATAACCCCAGTGAATACTAGCAGACTGCAAATCAAGTACTTACAACTTTCTCGATCTCCAGCCCATACTTGAAGCAGATCATGAATGGGGTGCTGCCATCCTCACGGAAGTCCAGCAGGCCCACCATCCCCTCTGGGTTCATTGAGTCACCTGTGAAAAACTGACACGGATGAGGGTTAAAGGGCAGCCCGTCTCCGCAACTCAAGACATACCCACCACCAAGTGACGAGTCTTTACCTGGTAGTTCTTAATGTTGCCCAGGATGTCCTTGACCTTATTGGAAACGGCTGCCATGAAAGGCTCAACGTTTTCTGGCTTGGTCTCTTGCAATTTGGCTTTGAGTCTAAAGAAACCAAAATGGATCACACTTTAAAATCGTACATAACATGCATTTGACCGGTGCACTTTGGTAGTCATGGTAGACTTACGCTTTGACATAGTCCTTGATGTAGTTTTTGTAGGCTGCCTTGGTGAACGGCATCTCACGGAGATTACAGTTGAGCACAAAATCCACTCCCGATTCCACGACTTTGTCCATGTCTTCCACCACTTCTTCAGCAGATTTATTTCCGCCGATGAGCTTGTCGCTGATGTCGTCCGCTGACCTGGTGACGATCTGACCACAAACAGAAGGTATTGGGTAATTGTCTAGGGTTGTGAGGCACAGATTCCTCATTTCAGTTTCTTGCTGAAGATCAAGCAGTTTCACACAAAATCCAATATCACTGAAGATAAATTATTAAACAATGCTTAACCATTGCTTGTGGAATAGGTAAACGATTGTGACATACTGGTTTTGCTGAGAAACAAATTTCTAAGGAAAGCCGCAGTGGCTTTTAACATTTGCTCGCTTTGCTACATTTACTACAAATGTGACGTATCACACATGTAAACAACACATGGGCGACCCCCGTGAGTACCCCGTGTTAGTTTGGATTCTGCGGTCTATTGGAGCTTTGTTTAAACATCACGTCATTCAAGTTTGCTGAATACATTATATTTTGTTGTACGCCCTATTCTCCGAGAAACGCAATTCAGGGTGTTTTGCGCCTCCATTTGTGCGTCGTAGGACGCGATACTTGACCAAACAATCAACACCAGCGGGGTGTAAGCAACGTGAGGCGGGGCTGCGCTTCAACAACGTTAACCTTATGAACTGAACTTATAGCATATAGTCGGTCCTGCTCATCATATACGCACCGCTCCTTCCACCTCGATGAAAAAGCCGTCTCCGACCTCCCTGATCTTGTAGATGTCGGTGAACATCTCGTCACCTGTGGGAGAAAAGAGAGCCTTAGAGATTCCGTGCGGATATCAGCAACCCGTAGAGAAGCTCCGCCGGGCGGCACACGAGGACCCCCCACCCCAACACACACACCGAACACATCGTTACATTAGGCGGAGGTACTCCGAATACACGGTTTATACAGACGTGGTCCGCTACTGAACGACGACACAGAAACACAAGAGGAGAAAAGTTCGACTGACGCATCCGACAAGAAGTACTTTCCGTTAGCTAGGCGGACATTTTGAACAGCGGTATTAGCTCACCGTTAGCTCAACAACTACGCCCAGAGCACAATAAAGCGTCGTTCGACGACTAAAAGAACACAAAGTAACAGGGTCCTCGTATACCTGATATGATGTCCTTGTAGATCAGCATTTTGACGGATGTGAATGTTGGAATACTGTGCGACAAAACGACGAACCTCCGAGCACTACAGGGACCTGACTAGAAAAGACCGACGGGGCCTCCGGACGGAACATTTACACGACGTGCGGGTGACGTCAGCATCCCGGCGGAAACGCGATCTCCGCCATAGCGCCGCCTGGTGGCCGGAGTCTTACATAACAACGTATTACATTTCTATATACACACAAATAGTAGACAGTAGTTGATCAATTGGGAAAATAAAAATGTATATAAACAGGACCAAAAAACCCAACAAATTATTGGTAGGTCAGTAGGTCAATAGTGGTCAGTGCCATAGAAAACCAATTTTTCATGAGAATGCATTTTGCAACACAATCAGTGACTTAACATTTTTTATTTTAATGGCTAAATCAACCCCACAATTAAAAATGTGGGGTTGATTAAAAAAAAGCCACAATAACAATTATAGCAACTTTATTTAACTTTTCAGCATATCTCAGTACGACAAGCACTGCTTTTACTTTTGATTGTGGTATTTGTTGGGTAAATCCGGTTCTGTCTGTCCTGTTGTTACAATGCAGGAATTGTGTAGCCTTCAGTATAAACATCTTTCTTATTCAAACAGAGACAGGCAAGACAAGTAAGAGAGAACATGAGCATTCAAAAAAAGATACAATACATCAGACAAACATGGTGCAGTCAATTATCAACACTACCTCTCAAAGCAGGAAAACAACTATATATATTTTTACAACTTCCCATGTAATGTAAAATCTAAGTGCAACACAGTAACAACACTAGACTGTCTCTCTCGCCAATATCATCAGTGTGGATTGTGCTACTCAAGTCCAGCTAAAAAAGAGGGCAAAACTCAATCTGCACTGAAGAATAGAAAGAACAACCACCACATGCCATCATTATAGCAGTTTACTCCCACTTCCCGGGAGTGAGTTGACAGAATCTCTGACATTTGGAGTTCCCTGTGCACATCCAAGTGTTACTCATCATATTAGTTACCAGTGTTTATGTGAGCTGTCCACAATCCAAGATGCTAATCCTCTTGCTGGGCTTGCCGGACGCGGATCCCAGCTCGGCTATCTGACGCACAACGTCCATACCGTCATGCACCCAACCGAACACCACGTGTTTGAAGTCCAGATGCTCTGCCTTCTTCAGAGTGATGTAGAACTGGGAGCCGTTGGTGTCTCGGCCGCGGTTCACCATGGCCAGGAGGCCCGGGCCCGTGTGTCGGATATCGAAGTTCTCATCTTCAAACTGCCCTCCGTAGATGGACTTGCCACCAGTGCCATCCTGGTTTGTGATGTCGCCTCCCTGGAACACAGAAAAGAAATATCAGGAATACGTTGAAGTCAAGTCATGTATAAATAAATATAAATCACACACAAATTATGGCATGTATGGTCGTATGGTTCAATCCGGTTTTGTGAACCGGATGCCAAAAATTCATTTTTAGAAAAAATAAATGTAATCAGTCTCAAGGTATGGTTTAAAATCAGTGGTCGCTAATCTGTCACTTATCGGATCGAGGCATTTCAAGTCAAAGAAAAAACTAACAAGAATCTAACTTGTGCCCAGACCTGACACCTGAATGTCCAGGAGAGAATAGCAGGCGTAGCTGGGGTGAAGCTTTGAATTGGGACACGAATGAAGAGTCGATTTTGAATTGAATCGTAATCCCAATCATTTTCCAATTCCCAAGAAAGAGATTTCCAAAGACGACCCCGAAAAATAATGCTTCAAAAGCATTCCGTGGATCTTGCCCGTATTAAATCAATACACGCACACTATAACAAGAGCTCACCTGACACATGAAGTTTGGTATAACCCTGTGGAAGATTGAATCCTTCAGACCAAAGCCCTTCTCTCCCGTGCAGAGCGCCCGGAAGTTCTCTGCCGTCTTTGGGACAACGTGGGAATACAGTTCCACGGTGATGGTGCCGAGGGTCTCGTCATCAGTGGCGATGGTTAGAAACACCCGGGGGTTGGTGTCCCGGGAATGCTCCTGTGCTCGGGACACCTTCTGGGAGGAGGAGTCTTCACTGGGCTGGCTCAGCCGCTGCTGACAGTCCAAAAAGGTCTTCTTAAATTTATCAGCAAGGTCTGCATTCTTGAACTTGGCTGCCAGCTGCTCCACACTAGCAACGCCCTCTGGAGGAGGAGAAAGAGTTCAAAACACCAATATCATACTCATTTGGATTAGCTAATTGACTAGGGAGATATAATAAGGATCATATGAACACTCTTGGTTGATTTGGGTTGCGTATTACCTGCATAGTCGGTGGTGGTCCAGACCAGTGCGTTGGCTGACGAGTTCATGGGCCTGAGCTCCATGCTGGGCGAGATGGTGTGGTTGGCGCACACCAACAGCACCTGTTCTCTCCTCATGAGGACGCGGTACGAGCCCTTGACGGGGTGGTAGAGGATCTTTATGTCGCCTACCCCGCGCTCCTTCCACTGGTTCAGCTGGCGGTCCCAGCGGTACAGCCTGGTGCGCTCCTTGAACAGAATCTCCTCGTCCTCCTCACCAGACCTGGTCTGCACCTGAGAGGGAGAGCCAGAAAACTTAGATGGAAGTCGACATGGAGAAGGGTCTGAGGTCTGCAAAGTACAGGAGGCACAAGGTACCTCTGGCAGAGACACGATGGGCTCAAAGTGAATGTCCACGTCATCATCAGCAGCCTCCTCTTCGTCCCCTTCCTCCTCCTCTCCGGTGTTCTTCGGTTTGGCTACAGAGCCAAACACCGTGGCTCCGGCATTTGCCCAGGAGAAGTTGGAGTCTAAAGAGGAGATGGAGGAGGATGTCTGGTCATTAAGGAGAAGGTATGGGTGGGCAGCGTGCTGATGAATATCTAAAGTCACTCAAAGTTGCTTTGGATAAAAGCGTTTAAATGTGACTAAAGAGCAAATAGATAAAACTATATTAAAAGATAAAACTATATTAAGAGACAAAACTATATTAAAAGACAAAACTATATTAAGAGACAAAACTATATTAAAAGACAAAACTATATTAAAAGACAAAACTATATTAAGAGACAAAACTATATTAAAAGACAAAACTATATTAAAAGACAAAACTATATTAAGAGACAAAACTATATTAAAAGACAAAACTATATTAAGAGACAAAACTATATTAAGAGACAAAACTATATTAAAAGACAAAACAGAAACGCAGGCCATGCAAACCAGGTCTGCTTCAACACGTGGTGGAGACCAACCTTTGGATCCGAAGGCATATTCTCCTTCTCCTGTGTTCTTGGCCAGGTCTGCGAAGGAGAAGCCTCCGCCTCCCAGTGCAGTGAAGTCAAAGAAGATGTCTGCATGGAGAAGGTAAAGAAGAGCAACCTCTAGCACATCAGGGATCACAAGGAACGTCTCCAATGGACTATAAACATGAGAACATATACAAATACAACATGCTAATATTGCAATAACACGACATACGTCTGAATAAGAATGACACACATTTCATTCTCACACATTTATATACTTGAATGATCACAACAAAGCAATCATGAAGTATAATCATCATGACGTAGAGCCCTTAAGAACATATCAGTATGGCTGACAGAGGCAAACACTATCGACAGACCGCTTTCAGAAGTGTCATCGTAGGACAAACACAGGTGCCGCTCATAACCCTACTTATGGGTCTGCTCCTCTCATGTACCAGGACACACTAGTGAAGATAATGCACATTGATCACAGACGCTGACCACAGAGCTGTCATAGCAGGGTAAACACAGGTGTAGCCCCAGACGTTCACATCGAGTTGGTCGGCAGGCGTTTCAACTTCCTTAGTTTAGTCTGCTACCGGTGTCCTGGTACGGTTATGAGCGCCACCTGTGTTTGTGCTACGATGATGCCTCTGTGAAAAGGGCTTATTAAAAAGGAAATGAAGTTGGGTCTGAACAACATAAGCCTTAACTAGTGGTTGCCAACAACATACACCATGACTCGTGGTGGTCACCACGGTAACCAACTATGTATACCTTGACTAGTCGTGGCTGAACTAGTGGTAAGTGAAGGAGTTGCAGCAACAACAGTGGAGTCGGACTCCTTGGCCTTCCTGGTTGACAGATCCATGGGACAGCCATTGCTTGGGACAGCATTCTGGGCCTCGGGTGCCAGAGGCGAGTCAGCCTCCTCTTGGGCCAGGGTGCTGACTGCAGCCTCCGTGGCGCTGGGGGGCTGGGACAGCTCCTCTGGGGCGCCAGGGGAAGCCTTCTCCGCTGCACTTTGCTGGGCATTCTAAAGAAACAGGGTTAGGGTTAGTATTTCATGTGTGGAATTTCACTTTAGATGATGTGTACACGACGGAAGTATGAGAAAATGGATCAACCTCAAGAATATTCTTAGCTCAGAGTACAAGGTGCACTATTTCATACTTTAACATTTTCAAAGACTTCATCAACCCTACCCTACCAAAGGGTTGCATCACTTTTTGAGGCTCAAGGTGAAATGACGGCCCAGAACGCATGTTTTAAAGCATGTTTTAAGCTGACAGAGGAGGTTCACTTACACTTTAAATAACATCCTCAAATAAAAGGACAACCTGGACTGCGTCTATTATCTTCTATCATATTATTCTACTATAGTTCCATACACACCAGTGCCTCCTGTACTTTGCGGACCTCCGTCTCAAACTCTTCAGCCTTGTCTCCCTCTGAGTCGCTGGCGCCCAGTTCACAGAAGAAGGTTGGGGGAAGTTGTAGGCTCTTGGCCTTCTCCTCCTCTTCTGGTGTGGGCTTCTTCTCCCAGACCAGCTGGCAGTCCGGATCTGAGGCTACTCCGGCACAAGAAAACACTTACTCTTAGGCTACAACTGGAGTCAAGTCATTCAGAGCCAATGTTTCTGTACTGTGCATTCTCTAAATGAATGCTCATATTCCTCGGTTTTCTATGACATAATAATGTTGTACATGTATGTCATGTACCGTTGGATGCTGCAGCTCCTCTCTCCGTAGGGTCAGGGTAGAGTTTTCCGTTCAAGGACTTCACAGCCGATTCGTAGTCTTCATCTGAAAAGTCAAAAGTACACTCAACCTGTAGCCCAATAACGACCCATTCTATAGCCTAGGAAGTATCGCTCCTGACCGGATCCTTTGCATCCAAAATGATCGTACCGTCCTACAGAGGGCGCTATATTGTATTCACATCAACTGTAAAGTACGGACGTGCTGAGGCCATACAAATACTCCCGCGCAACGTTGCTCTACAATAACCCTGAATAACATAATCATTATCATCAAATTGCGGATTTCTGTTGTCCATCACAACAATAATCTTTGTCTCATTTGTTGGAGTCTTACCATCGGTTCCATCATCGCTGGTGTAGCTCGGGTCGTTCTGGTAGCAGAAGAAAGTGAGAGGCAGTAGTAATCTCTCGGCCAGCGCTGCCTGCTCAGCCGAAGGCTCCCTCACATACACCACCTCAACATCAGACTCTTCAGAGCATCCTTCTGCAGAAGTGGGTGCTGGAACAGAGATGAGGAGGATTTTTATTTTTTACTAATACTGGAGAGCAAATTGAAATTCCATTTACAGCTGCCTCATCTACCCAGCTGATTGGAAACAAAGGCAGGATGTTAATATGTTAGGAATTCACACACAAAAATCACAAGATGCCTTACAAAAAAAAACTAACAACGTGCATTTGTAATGGATTAACTACTATTAAAACGTCAGGGAAAGTAATGTTCCATCCATTCAAGGTGAGCATTCTTACTCTATTTTGTACTTTTTACATAGGAATTAGTCCGATACTATATATACTGTCTGATAGACCCATTTGTAGGAATTAGTCCGATACTATATATACTGTCTGATAGACCCATTTGTAGGAATTAGTCCAATCCTATATATACTGTCTGATAGACCCATTTGTAGGAATTAGTCCTATCCTATATATACTGTCTGATAGACCCATTTCTATTGAATTCTATGCTGTAACATACTTTAGTTCACTGGGAACTAAAACAAAGCTTTTGTTCAGCCCTATAAACTACTGCTGGGTTCCCAACCCTTTTCAACTCCAGCCCAACTTCCCATCTCAAAAGTGTTTGTGGCTCACAGCCAACCTAAAATACGTCATTTCGGAACTCGACAATAGAAACACCCAATTATCAAAAGACTCCATATGTACCTATAAATGTTATGACGCATTATATCAGAAATATACCACCAACATCGTTACCCTCCAAGGGCATGAGTTCAACAGCTAAATTTTTAAACGCTAATGCAATAATGGTAACCAAGATTTTGGGAAACCTGATAACGGATTGTTTGGCTAATATCCAGTCCTATTCCAACTATTCTCAAATAAGACCGTTTGAGAATACTCTACCAATATGACGACTTGGGTTTTGGTTCTAAAACCAAATTGACACATTTTTGTGTAAGTGTAAAGACATGGCGGATGGCTATGGTTCAAACTACTTAGCAGAGTTCTGTTACATTTTCTTTTAATAATAATTTTTAATAGTTTTAATGGGTTTACGTTTGACATTTTAAGTCAGGCTATATATAGATAGATATCTATATCTATATCGAGAGAGAGAGAGAGAGGAATATTTCCCGAATGGAATACTTTAGCATGCCACGCACATGCAAGATCAGTTATATCATGGCAATAAAACATGCACTCCTGTTCACGAGTAGCACCCGTTTTTACACTTTTTGTGCCTATTGAGATCCAAAGGTACCAAGGTCTTGGTCCAGTTTCGGCTCTCTGTAGTAAGGTGACACATTTCGACCGGTACTTAAAAAGTACTGGGGTTCGGTACCCAGCCCTCGCGGTTAGTTTAAAACTTCAACAGCGTGCAGCATGTTTTACACACCCTTAGGCACCTGAAGAATTTGGGAACATTTGTGACAGACTCCAACAGTGGGAGGACATGTAATATTACTGTGCCAACATTGCTCCTTGCAAATGATAATGGCTTTGGATTCATTGGCAGTGTAAAGTTTTAACTGCTTACTCAAAGTTGAATTAGAATCAGTTTTCGGCAACACACACTGGGCATGCAACATGTTAAGTGTCTATATTTTGCTTCCAGGCTATAGCCTTCTGTCAGGTGAAAGCTGGTAACATGTGGCATAGCATGGCACACACAGACAGGGGCATGGCAATGATAAGTACCTGGGGACTCAAATTTGAAGGACGATGTGGTGGTCCAAAAAGCCATTGGATTATCTTTGAAAAGCCTAAAATCCAATCCTAAAAAGATAGCATGTTTGAAGAAAAAAACTAAATTCAAGGCTGTATCAAAGCTCAGATTAATTCTATGGTAAAGAAAAACTGCACCACATAAGGCATTGTGACACTAGAGAATATGCCATTTGGTGGATGCTTTTATCCAAATTGGCTCGCAATACTGTGTAAATAAATTGTTATCAAGGGTGGCCCAATAGGAATCAAACCCCTGACCCTGGCAGTGTTAATGCCATGCTCTACCAGTTGAGCTAGCCTTGTCTTCTACATGGTAATTAGTAATTTAGTTTACTCACAACCATTTCCGTAAATAGTTGTGAGCTTTTCTGCCTTCTACATAATCCCAGCAAAATTAACTGGCTTGAGAACCAGAAACATGGATGGAGGATTTATGAATGGTTGTTGAAAGGGAAGTACTTTCGATAAGGAACATGCGCGGATTACTTTAATTCCATCAATGGAAGATCCGTGTACCCGTGATCTAAAACAATTTTAGTACCTCATTCAACACACTGCAATAAAAATATAGCATGTTCCAATTAAAATAGAAGAGATAATTTCCAAAGTGTCTCTGGATAAGCAAACTGGTCCAAAAATGCACACATTTGTGTTCAAAAGTGAATAGTACTTTTGAAAACTTTTCAGTGAGTTCTTCTCAGCATTGAGCATTGAATAAGGTTGCACAATAAAGATGGGGAAACACAGGAGTCAAACTAAAATTAGAGCAAATTAAATACAATATTTAAAAACTGCTTTGGAAGACTTGCCTTTCTCTGGGATTTTGAATGCAGGTGATGTAGACGACTGGGACAAATGGTGGTCGTCTTGGGTCCTGGAGTTGGATGAAGAATTCTCTGGCTCTGGGGAAGACTTGGGTGTGCCAAAGATTTTTTGGAGGGTATCTGTACCAAATACAAACTTGGGGGGAGAAACCACTATTTTCATAGGGTTAGAAGGGCTGGAAGTTATAGCCGGTAAAGGCTGACTGTCTGAAATCAGGTCTGTGCTCTCTTTAGTGGTTTCTTCCAGGATGGCAATGGCTGCTTTTCCACATACTGGGGTAGGTGTAGTCATGGATGCCAATGCTATTGTGTCCTGAGGAGTGGCCACCCTTGAAGTCACTGGGGTCAACGGTGTCTTGCTTTCCTGTGCATTTTTGGCCTTCTCAAAGACTTCTTTGAATGCATTTGCAACATCCTGTAGTTTGAACCTCACAGCCAATTGTTCAACTTTTCCATCTTTAGCATCAGCAAAGTCTAAAGCACTCCACACCCAAGCCTTCTCAGATCCTTTCATCATTTCTAGCTTCATGGCCGTTGTAATCCAGTGGTTGGCACAAATCTTGAGCACCTGATCTCTTCTCATGATAAGCCTCACTCGTTTAGTGTCGTAGTTCTGCAGGATCTTTATGTCTCCAATGCCCCTCTCCTTCCACTGGCCAAGTTCTTTGTCGTAACGGTACAATTTAGCCCGGTGATTGAAGACCACCTGCTCATTTTCCTCTCCCGTGGAAATCTCCACAAGATCAGGTAAGGGTACAATGGGTTCAAAGTACTGGCCATCTCTTTCCTCATCTTGAGTAGAATCTTGCTCATCATCAGTGCCCACTGACACCCCGCTCTGATTGAGCTTAGCAGGAGACTTAGAAGGGCTGATGCCGGGCTGAAAACTGAAGCTAAAACCACCAGTGGATTCTCCAAAGCGAAATAGGTTCTTTCTAATGGGACTGCTGGCTAAAGGAGAAGCATATATAGAAGTGTCAGCAGAGTCATCTAAAGGCCCCCCTCTAAGATCATAGTTATCCCATTCCAAAGTGGGACCTGTGCCTTCAGTGTGGGGCTTCACAGCCAGCCCCATCACATTGCTGGATGCAGTGAGGTCTGCTGTGCTCTCATCACTGAGTTTAGTTTTCTCATCTGTCAGGAAACATTTGAGATCTTTTAAACCAGACTTCATTTCCTCAGCTTTCTGAATGAGATGGGCTGTTCTGCCAGTGTCAACAAGCTTGTGTGGAGTCTGCAATGGGATATCTAAAAGGAGTCTCTGGCACTCTTCAAACTTTTGCTTGAACTCTAAAGCTAGCTCTGGTGTTTTGAACTTGGCTGCTAGCTGTTCCAGTCTAGCATCTCCATCAGAGAAATCATTGGCCAACCACATCCATGCCTTGTCCGAGCCTGCCAGAGGCTTAAGATTCATTGTAGTGGTGATCCAGTGGTTGGCGCATACCTTCAGGACCTGCTCCCTTCTCATTAAAACCCTAAGTCTGCCATTGGTGACATTTTTTAGAAATTTAAGGACACCCAAGCCACGTTCTTTCCATTGGCTAGCGCCGGCATCAAATCGAAACAGCTTAACACGCTGGGAGTAAAGAACCTGCTCTTCCTCCTCTCCTGTCACTAGGTCAACCTTTTCTGGCATCTGAACAACAGGCTCAAACTGTATGTCATCATTCTCCTCCGTCTTGTACATGTCCTCTTCTTCCTGGGCAGCTGTAGCATCTACCTTGCTTGGAGACCCCTGGTTGGATGAAAACAGCTGCTCGCCAGCACGAGAGAAGCCCTTAAAACTGGGGTCATTCTGGCCAAATTGAAAGTCCCCACTTGAAGACATGGCCAAGTCTGCAAAACTGAATGTATTGGGCTTACCAGTGAATAGTGCATTTTGGTCTTGCTCAGTTCCATACATAGATTGTGTAGACACCGTTTCTTTGTGTTGGTCCGCTAAGCTTTTCAGGACTGTAGAAGCTGACACTGGTGCAGTTTGAGTCTTTATCGCAGAGCTTTCATTTGCAGGTTCTTGAACACCAAACTTGAACCCCCCGGCTTGAATGGGCAATGCAAATGAAAAGCTTGAAGCAGTGGTAACAGGAGTTTCTGATTGTGGAGCTCCAAACTTAAAGGAAGAACCTTTGCTATTAGCAAAGCCAGTAAAGGGAGTTCCAGCAGATTGAGTCGATGAGCTTTTGTCTCCAAAAGTAAAGCTAAATGTTGAGCTACTGAGGCCTGATGCTGAAGGAGCAACGCCTGTGGTACTTTTATTAGGATTAGGCGTCTGACAGGATAAACATTGACTGACCGAAGCGTTGTTCCTGACCATACAAGTGTCACAGTCCCACTCCCCATCTTTCTTCGCAAACATGGCTCCCAGAGATAGAGTAGGGTATGGGGCCTGGCAGGAAATGCATTTAATAACAGACTGTTCATTTTTTACAGAGCACTTTTCACAATCCCAAAGCTGGGGCAGCTTCCCTTCTTGAATACCAAACACGGAGGTCTTTGTGGCTGTAGCTGGTGTAGGGGAAGGAGATTTGGATAAGGGATTCAAAGTTTGACAGGCAACACAGCTCTTCGATGAGGACTCATTTCTTAGATAACATGCGTCACAGTCCCACTGACCAGGCTTCTTCACAAATTGGCCACCGAAATTTGAGCCAAACCCAGAGCTCAAAGGCTTGGTAGTTGGAGCATCTGCCGTTTGTGCAGGTGGACCTGCCGTTGCTGATGGTATTGGGACAACTGATTCTGCTGAGGCCTGAGGAGTTTGACAGGCAACACAGCTCTTCCTTGAGGACTCATTTCTTACATAACATGCGTCACAGTCCCACTGACCAGGCTTCTTCATAAATTGGCTACCGAAATTGGAGCCAAACCCAGAGCTCAAAGGCTTGGTAGTTGGAGCATCTGCCGTTTGTGCAGGTGGACCTGCCGTTGCTGATGGTATTGGGACAACTGATTCTGCTGAGGCCTGAGGAGTTTGACAGGCAACACAACTCTTCGATGAGGACTCATTTCTTACATAACATGTGTCACAGTCCCACTGACCAGGCTTCTTCATAAATTGGCTACCAAAATTGGAGCCAAACTCAGAGCTCAAAGGCTTGGTAGTTGGAGCATCTGCCGTTTGTGCAGGTGGACCTGCCGTTGCTGATGGTATTGGGACAACTGATTCTGCTGAGGCCTGAGGAGTTTGACAGGCAACACAACTCTTCGATGAGGGCTCATTTCTTACAGAACATGCATCACAGTCCCACTGACCAGGCTTCTTATTAAACTGAGCTCCAAATGCACTGGTTCCAGTATCGGCAAGGGTTGAACTACTAGTCCCAAATGAAAAGGGAGGAATAGAAGCACCGAAAGATCCAAATCCTGCAAATGGTGTGCCAGAACTATTCTTTGAATCTGAATCTGTACCAAATTTGAAAGTAAAGCTACTTGCTACTGTTGGTCCTCCAGCTGGTGGTGGTTTGGAGTCACTGGCAGTGGCAGGCTTTCCTTCTGGCTTTGACACACTTTTTGGATTTTTAGTCTGACAAGCGACACACAGAATATCTTTGGGCTTGTTTCGAACATAACACGTACCGCAGTCCCATTCCCCCTCCTTGAGTGCAAACTGGGCTCCAAATGATGATTGGGTTTCATTCACTTTATAGTCCAAGTCTCTCTTTTCCTGCAGGCAATGCTTTGCTGGTGACTTGGGCACATGTTGTTGAGCTTCTTCAAACTTAGTTTTGAAAAGCACAGCCTCCTCCGCAGTTTTGAAACGGATGGCCAGTTGTTCAGGTTTGGGCTGTTCATCTGCATAATCAATGGCATTCCAGACCCAAGACTTGTCTGAGCCCGCATTGGGTTTTAGTAGTGTATCAGCATTGATATAGTGGTTGGCACAGATCTTGAGGACTTGTTCCCTCCTCATTAAGATGCGCACCTTTCCTGACGTGTTATGTTTTAACATTTTTATGTTTCCAATACCCCGCTCCTTCCACTCTTTCGTCTCGATTTCAAAACGATACAGCTTGGCCCTATTACAGAACAGCTCCTGTTCTTCTTCCTCACCCGTTTTTACATCGATTTTATCGGGAAGAGGTACGATAGGTTCAAAATGAGGACCATCATCATCATCTTCTAAATGGGTGCTGTCATTGTCGCTTTCCAGAGGCAGATTTTGCTCGACTTCAGAAGGCTTTCCCATTCCAACTATAGGCTTGGTGACATCCCCAAAATTAAATGGCTTTTCAACTTTTTCAAATATGCCTGAGCTTCCAGTGTTCTGTGTTGCGCCTGCAAAACAGAACCCAGAGACATTTTTACTTCCAAATGTAAAGATGCCAGCTTGGCTGGGAGGTTGATCCTGAGCACCAGGCTTCTGCTCAAAGTCTGTTTTAGTGGAAATATCCGAAGTCAGCAGGCCAAGCAAGCTCTCACTGTGCTTGGCTTGAGAAGCAGAAAAGGTAAAGTCTCCGTCGTTGGATTTGAAATTGGAGTTGAATTTGAATGCTGCTGATTGTGCAGTCTGACTAGCTGGCCCAGCAACAAAACTAGGAACTTTTGGGATCTCAGTCGGTGGCATCTGGCCAAAAGAGATTTTCCCCAAATCCATTGGTTTCCCCTCAATGCTCTTTGGTTGAACAGGAACCGGAGAGGGTTTGGTGAAGTAACCAGGTTCAGGAAGGGGCAGGTTGGTTGTTGGCTGAGTGACACCATGGCTGTAATATTCCTCACTGTATGGCGAGAGGAGGTTGGTTGCTGGTGACTCAAAGCGAAGAGGGGCACCGAAGACTTGTTCTTGTGGGGGGTAGACGCACGGCGGAGCAGGTTGCATTGGTGGCGTGTGGGTTGGCTGCTGGTAGGAGTAGATATGCTGTTGTGGGGGCATACGATTCATGTTGTACATGGTGCCCTGAAATTAAGCACAAAAACACTAGATTAGTGTGTCATTACTCAGTGGTCCAAAATGGCAATAAAATCAGTACTTCTCTTACCTTTGTGGGGGTCACATTTGCTGATGTGCGAAGTAGATATTGAGAGTTAGAGTAAGCAGGAGACTGGTTGTAGTACACAGACGGCCCTGTGGTAGCATCTGACAGAAAACACACAGAAACCGATGGAGAGTTGAGCTCACTGGGAATCATAACTAGTTATTCTTCAGGAAGTCAACATCAGACCCCAGGGAGTTAAAGGGAGTGCTATATTGCCTTTGCTGCAATGCAAGATGGATGCTCCAATCTGTTGCATGTAACAAAGTGTAAGTGTGTATCGTCACTTCATAAAGATTAAATAGATAAGTGGCAATATAGACTTGGAGACGTACCTGTTAATTGTGGCCCTTGGAAGGACGGCACTGGGGTGTAGGGCTCTTGTAGGCTGTCGGCTCCATAACTGTCCCCATACATCCTATGATGAGGGGATCCCAGGTTTCCACTAGAATTGTGCTTCAGATCGTGGACCTCATTCTACCATACAAAGACATGGGCCAAGTTTCTTTAGAAGAAATTTCAATTTATACAAACACAGACAGAGCAAATGTTTGATAATGTATCTTCCTTTTGCATTTCTATAATGAGGTGAGATCCACTGAGACAGCGAGCAGTTTAACCATGAGTACCCCAGTCTACACAGCATGATGGACGCTTACCCTTTCAGTAAATGACCATATCATGGAGCACAATTGCTCTTCATATTTTGCTCCATGCTTTCAGATTCTCATACATTTTAAATACAAAATGTGGGTTTATTGGCATTGATTTAGGCATTTGTCATTGTCAGTATATCTTAAACACCATTCAAAATTGTGACAGATTGAGATATTTGCATTGCAATTCTGATAACTATGGTGACTCGGACTTTGCCTCGAGCACCTAGGACTCTAACCTCCAGACTTTGCCTCGAGCACCTAGGACTCTAACCTCCAGACTTTGCCTCGAGCACCTAGGACTCTAACCTCCAGACTTTGCCTCGAGCACCTAGGACTCTAACCTCCAGACTTTGCAACTCCAAAACACTGGCTGCTGGCATGTCGGCTTGGTAGCATGTTAACCCAGATACATGTCGGCTTGTTAGCATGTTAACCCAGATACATGTCGGCTTGTTAGCATGTTAACCCAGATACATGTCGGCTTGTTAGCATGTTAACCCAGATAGTGATCACACGCAAACGGACCCTTTAGTTGAAACATAAAGCCTTACTTTGAGAGCTTCTACTTGCTGGCAGAGCATCTGTAGGAGAGACTTCTGATCCTCCACCCAATGAGGTGGTGTCTTCGGAGAAATCTGTTGATAACGTAAAGAATACCTTATAAATGATGGAAAACATCAGCCACCGGTTAATGTCATTAAAATAGTCATCCCATTAATCGATGAAAATGACCAACCAGGTGTATTTTGGAGGGGGAAACAGTGCTTTTATTGGGTGAGGTGGTGGTGAAGTTGATCCGAGAGATATTGGCAGCAGTTTCTGGTGTGGACCGGGTTGGCGCTCTTCGGGCAACTCCCTTCTCCTCCTTCTCCTCTGTATTCTCACCAATCTCCTCCAGCTGCTGATTCACCTCATTCAAGAGGTCCATCACCTCTTCCATGGACACAGGCAGCTGGGAGAAAGAAAATGGTATCACTGGTTTATACTTCGAGAGGAAACGATTCACGCCATCATTGTGGTCTCGAGAAACCAAAACAAACCTGCTCCAGGTCATCCGAGTTGTAGATCTTTGACAGGTACGTTCGGAACTTCCTGAGGAACATGATACACCGGTCCTGGGTCTCCTCTACCCCACTTCCTGCCTCTTCCGACAGCCTTTGGTAGATCTGTAGAGAATATCAATGAAATCAAGCCTCTACTCCAACCAAATCAACTGAAGGCTGGCACTCTGTCCATGGGAACACAACAAAAAAGGGTTAGAAGGACATCAGAAGGACAATCATTTTGAAGCTTGAACTTGCCTGGGCAAGATGCCAGGAAGACGACACGTTATTGATGGTTTCCAGGGTGGCAATGGCTTCTTCAGTCTTACCCTCAATGTCCAAGAGAGACGCAGAGCCTATCATGGCTTCTTCCTCATAGCCCTTCACAACCGAGATCTGAAAGAGTTCAACATTAGAAAAACATTCCCAGTGATGAACAAACAGTAACCGTTGCAGAGGCATTACGTTCATGCATGCAACCATTTATTTAATTGTATGAAAGTGAGAAAACACTAAAATGATAATTGACCTGGATATCCCTGTTGGGGAAATGAATGAAGAGGGGGTCCAGGGGTTCTGGTATGCTTCGCCTGTTTTTTATCTTGTCCAAGAGAGGAAGAGCAGCCTTCCAGTAGTGGACACTACGGCCGATGTATTCCTTCTGGTCGTAGTAGGAGTTCACCTCCATGCCCTGAGGAGGAGAACACAGTTATGCTACCCGGTTCGATGAAAAGGTATGGAACACCTCGGAGCATCGTACTATTGGAGAAATACTACTATTGTCAAAAGGTATTATTGTACCAAGACTAGTTTCCCAATGTTTTAATAAAGGCAAGTAAAAAATAATAAATAGTACTGACTTTATATGCTTAACAGGTGGCCAAGTGGCCACACACACTTGGGTAACGTGCTAGGTGCCGAAACTGCTCACCATGTGGCTGAGATGTTGGGCCCAGGAAATGACAAGTGCTGGCTGCAGACCATGTTTCTCCCCTACTCTTAGTGTGCTCAGCCCATGCTGCACAACCATACGCAGCTTGGCTGACGTGCCAGGTCTGCCAAAAGAACACAAACAACTACTGATGAAATGTACGCAACTTTACAAAGACAGTCAACAGTCAGTTGACTGTTGAAACGAATGCCCGGGTCTTCATTGTGGGCCCATGCAGACCTCTCCCTAGACTTACAGAGCTTGTTTGTGGATGAGAGTGTAGACGGCCTCCCACCACTCTCTCTGCCGGTCACTGGACAGGGAGCGCAGCAGAGGGAGAGGAAGGCATCGTGGCTCGCTGAGAGGCTGCTGGCCCACAGCGCTGATCTTAGTGGTCTCTTGGAGCTGGCAATGGCAGCAGAACACCACCCCGCACACAAACACCTTGAGACAAGAAAAACACATCCTCTGATTTCCTGTGTGTGAAGTGAACCAATGGAGTGTACAATGAGACTCACCTAGCTAGCATAATTACACAGGGTTCATACTAAGAGTACACCACCACCACCCGATGATTCCCAACGCTAGAAGATACGATCTTAAGTGAGGGCTTGTTTTCAAGGTAAGACCTAGCCTCTTGAAACTACCTCCAAGTCCAGCAGGGAGATGGACTCGGGTGCATTGGTGTCAAGCTTGGATGTTTCCAGGTTGAGTCTGGGGAAGAGCTGCTTGAGCCAGTCTCGCAGGGTTGGCCTCTGGGCCAACAAGGTCCACTGCAGTCCCAGCCAGCAAAGGTGCTGCAAGTCCCCTGCATGGAGCATGATGGAACCTACACAACACGTGCACAACCAATCGTGATCAATGAGTTACACAAACATCCCCTTATTTGACACAGTCAAAAGAATAATAAAACCAAGGATATCCTCCACTTACCGCTGTCCCACTTAGCCAGCTGGGAGAGCTCTGGGACTTGTGTGTTGATGGAACTGATGTCATCGTTGGCAATGAAGGAGGCCTCTATGGAGGCCTGGGCTCCAAACAGGAGCTCAAAAAGAGAGCTCTGTCCACTGCGATTGCCAAATGCTTCAACCACCTACAATACAATAAAATGTACAATGTCTGAAAACCTAGCAGCATAAGATGGTTGTTTGGGCTGACAAGTGATGAAATAGTGATAAACGGTTGTTCCACTGACCTCCGTGATAAAGGTGTGTGTGTCAGAGCTGAGGTTGAGCAGCATGTGGCCAGCCTGGCTCAGTCGGTCGCTAGCCATTTGCTCCAACAGCTGGGGGGCCAACGTATCTCCTTTAGTCACCTTGGCCTTTGGTCTTTGTACCTAAAATCATAAATCCATAATGATATTACATTTCATACCAAAATATTGAGTGCAGATGACGTATCAGTGTGAGTTTACATAGGATAGGAAGGAGGCACAGGAGAGGGGAGTTAGTGTCTGATATCCCACTCTGAAGTACGAGACACTGGTGGTGTACGTGTGGGCCGTGCTCCATCATGCGGTGCATTTTGGGAGTTCAATAGAAATCATAGAGGAGAGGAAAAGGTATAGACCCATGGCCCAAGAGAGAAGGGAGGAGGAGGAGAGAAGAGGAGGGAGGAGAGAGAGGAGAGGTGGGAGAAGAGGAGGGAGGAGAGAGAGGATATAGGCCATGATATGGACCCATGGCTTAAGAGAGAGCGAGAGGAGGGGGAGGGAGGGGAAGAGACATTGTGTGCTTGGGTGTGTTAGTGTTACTGAGATTTGATTCAGACTGCACTAGTTTTTCCACGTTAGAAGAACTCATTTGATTGTAAAATGAGGGGGAGGGAGCGAGAGAAGGAGAGAAGGAGGGAGGGAAGAGACAGAAGGAGAGGGGGAGAGAATGCGTGTATGTGCTTGTATGCGTGTGTGTTACTGAGAGTTGATTAAGAATGCAATGTTTTAGTTGTTCCTGTTCAAAAGAAAAGTGTTACTCAAATTGCATCATTTTACTGCAAGATGATTTGACGTTGGACTGCTGAACTCGAGGTTTACTCCACAATTACTCCTCCTGAAAGTGACCTGACCTAACCCTTTGACCTGGTTTCATGTGTTGTGTTGCTGCAATGCTAACCGTAGAGCGCTACATTTACTGGGACTCTTGCCTTCCTTGGATTTTGGAGAGATTTGTTTGTTGAAGTGTAAAACAGATAACTTACCTAAACACAACCAAGACATACAGCCAACTGACACATCTCTCCACAACATCAGTAATATCGCATACTTTCCCTGACATTGTTGGGTTCATAGTGATATGTGACATTGCAATATGGGTACTGAGTCGATCCATTGTGTATAGTACCTGGTAAGACAGCAGGAAGCAGAGGGTGGCCAAGTCGGTCACAGCTCTCCAGTTCTGTTCGCGCTCGTGCGCCATCTTCAGGAGGAGGGTGCCGGTGTGCAGGTAAAGGTGAGCTCGCATTTCTCCCAACACCTCACACAGCTCGTCCGCCGGGCCGCCCGCCGTGGCACTCACAGACCGCATGGCTTCATCAAAACTACAACAAGGAAAGAAAACGCACATTACATGGGTGTTATTACACACCACTCTTCATACCTTCAGACCAGCTGTCATATGCAAACACACACAACTCCTACCTCCTCAGGGCGTCAAGGGCAGGCTGCACTCCACTGACAGATAGTTGGAGTCTCAGCAGGTTACAGTGGGCCAGCAACAGCTCTCCTCTGAGGCGACGACACAGTTTCTCGTTGTTGGAGACGCCAGGCTGGGCCAGGTATTCCTTGGAGTTCCCGCAAAATGAAAAATGAGATTATACAATTATATAGAAAAATTATACAATTATTCAATGTAGGCATTTTTCATATATTTGAAATGTATTGTATCTGGTACACGGCTGTATTACGTAGTTATGACACATGCCTGCACTGGCGTTAAACTGACTGATGTAACTGACTGATGCATAGTTTATTCAACTATGCTGCTATCCTCCATGTTTGTTTACATCGGTTGCTTAGCGCTGCTGTAGCGAAGCTCTACCCGAGGCACCGCGACAAACCCTCCCACTCTTTGAAAGGCAATGTCCCGCCCCCTGTAGCTTGCAGACGCAGATTTCCGGCCTTTAAACACATGCCAAGCCGGGTGTTAAATATTCTGCGCCACCCCAGTTGATGCACATTGAAACCCTTTACGGTACCAGTTGAATATTTATACACTTTACTGTTTTATTGTACTTTTTCATTTTAAACATTTTAAACCTGCAGCGTGTGGACCACCACGGAGTACCAGTCCAGACTTTTGCGTAGCTGGCCCTTCTTCTCGCTGCTCAGGCAGTGCGTCACAGCCTCATCCAGACGGCCATCCTTAGAGTACAGCTCAACCAGCTTCATGTTGACGTGGACGTCGGCTGGCCGCACGGCTAACTCA
>OMNS01030713.1:0-10508 GCA_900303225.1 Laemonema laureysi | reverse complement strand
AGAATCATGACGGCCGAAAGAAAACCATTGTTACCTTTTCCAAGGACACGTCCTCTATGAAGAAGTCTTCTCTCTACTTTGTAAACTATCGTATCCATCTTGAAACCAGGCGCACATTTCTGCTGTTCAGAAGGTGATGCCCAGGCCTATAGGAAGAAGGTAAAAAATAAAAAAGAAAGAGCAAACATTTGGTGAAATATAGTGGGAGATTACTTTTTGAGTGCGTATCCTAGTAGCCCATTTTAACTTTCGGCGCAGGTTGGTCAAGGAGGCACACACTATTTAAACATCTAGCTATGTAGGCCTATATACCAAATATTTGAGTTTTGTCATTTGGTTCCAGATGTTTTCATATATTCAACCGAATGTTTGAGTAAACTGGCATACACGAGACTATAATAGTTTGTAACGCACATTCGCACTTAAAATCGGTAAAATAAAGGTCAGAGAGCAAGTAGGAATACAATCAACACTTTATATTCGCCGATAATATTTTAATGTTTCCGGATTTAAACTTAACAATTGGACAGCGTCAAATGTATAAGTACAAAACAGGGCGTAGGCCACACCAGAAGTAGGCTAATGGCGTCCGTGGATTTCAAATACAATTTAGCAGGAAATCTCACCTGGGCAATGACGATTAGAATTCCTAATTCCAACAACCTAGTTGGACCCATTGTTGTCTTAAAACACTCTGTGTTGAAAAATCAACTGATTTAAAACAAACTAAATAAATCCGTTCCTCTCTGTGGCTTCCTTTGTCTTCCTTATTCGAAATAGTTTCGGCGACTGAAACGAGCTAGACAAGTTGTTGCAACAGGTATTTTCGGGACGTGACGTCAGTTCCACAGGTGTTCTAGTGACGCCCTTCTCGTCCGCATTCCAAATATAGGCAAAGGCAGTCTGAACGACAAAAGAAACAATAACGATAGCCTACTAGTGAAAAAAGTCAACAAATAAAAAGCTTTTGCAAAACCCAAAGTAAGGACTTGCACTATGGAATGCACTTCGCCTTTGCTATCTGGTAAACTAGAGTAGAATCGGTTTACAGTTAGCTGTATCCTACAACTTCCCTTTCGAAAGCTCCAACCCTTGCTGTAAGTGCGTCAATCAATAGCCATATGACACATCATTCTCTTTCGGTCTGTCTGTCTCCCACACACACACACGCAACGCAACGTACACGCACACGCACACGCACACGCACACGCACACGCACACGCACTGCATTTGTAGTGAAAGTCAGTTGGCTGTTAAAGTGTGACTTATAGTTAACTTGCTGTTAACGGATCACTTTACAGTTACGTTTTTCTAAATTCAACTAAATGACATGTTACCTTATGTTTAGTTAATTCATTTGATCTAATTGTCTTTCCTTATTTCTCAATAATGACTACCAGCCTGAGTCATATCCTGCATTATCAGAAACTGCCTTGGTCATCATCAATGGTATTATTGTTTATATAGGTAGGCTTATAAAGTAAAACATTTTTAAGCTTATAGTTAGGGGGTTTGTAGATTCCGTTAGGTGGTTACGTTTCATATTATGTTAGAGCTGGTTAAATGAAGGTGGTAGAAATTACATTCCGAACATTACATTACATATTACATGGATAAGACAAACAACTGGAAAATTGGTGATTTCCCTTTGACCGTTTTACCAGTTTAATTCCGAAATTAGCTATGACATTGACGACCCATTTCAGATTGATAAAGTAATGAGCTAGGCCTACCATCCAAAACATGCAATAACATGGTTTTGGCAAGGGCGTAGGAATGTTTAAAGACGCTAGGGTCCCTATCAGTGAATTGTTCCAACCAAAAATCGCAGTCAAACAGAAAATTAATTGATAGAGACATAGGCCCAGGCTTATGTTAAAATGAACGAGGTATCTGTCCTCGCGATACAACAGATCTGCCAAATCGGCAATTGAGTCTCTCAATCGTTTGATCTGCAATAGCCGATTAACTTGTTCTGCGCACGCTACCCAGAAGTGTTTCCACCAGCATGTCAACTTTATAGGCCTATATGTAAACAAAAAAAATGTATTCGCCAGTCAGTTAACATTTGTCTTAATCGGTGTCCGCCATCACTATGCCACCAAAAAAAAAGTACGAGTACAGAAGGCAAGCAGATGGAACAGGCGAAGAGGGAGAATCGAAGAGAGGCTGGGTCATTTACCAGGGATCAGGCGAAGAGGGAGAATCGGAGACGGGCTGGGTTGGTTACCGGGGATCCTGCAAAGAGGGAGAATCGAGGACAGGCTGGGTTGTTTCCTGGGGATCAAACGAAGAGGGAGAATCGAGGACAGTTCATTGGGGCCAACATTTAACCACGATTGTCGTCTGGCAAAATCAATCAAAAAATCAAAATATCAGTTTTCTCACTGAGTTCAGTTCAATCGTATTAAAAATGAATGTGCTGTTACTTTTCCTTGTTTGTGAAAGGCTAGTGGCCTCTGCCCTTCTGCTATGTAGCTAAGATGGCGACCATTGAGGGTGAAAAGTGTCCAGTGTTCCACACTCAACTTTTTGACCGTTATGAGTACAACATCCTGGTACCTAATAATAATAACAATGATAATGTACTGCATTTTACCACACTTATGTATTCAAAAATAGTGTCAGGGCTCGGTGGCTCAACCCACTAACGCAATACCACATTGGCGATACACCTCGTAGCAACCCAGGTTTGATTCTCACCTGTGCTACATGTCATTCCTTCTCTCTTCAACCCACTTTCCTGTCTCTCTCCACTCTACCATCCATAGAGGCATAAAAAAGCCCAGAAAAAAATAAATATATATAATAAAAAATAGCAAGCGTAAGTACGGCAGTTTGAGCGAATTGAGACACAGCATTGGTCTCTCTCCAAAAAGGTTCCTCTGTTCTGCTGTTTTTTAAACTTGCCACTTGTTGTTTGCCCAAATGTCTTCTTTGTAATGACACATTCGTTCTTTCTGTATTTTTTTATTTATTTCAGGAGATCTTATCTCTTCTAGTGTAGTCATACTGATACTCACTCCTTGGCCTGCCTCTCCAATCCCGCTGAAAGACCCAAGGGACCCAACCCTTTGATGGCAACATCAGAATCAGTTTTATTGCAATAAAACCGATTATGATTGTGATGTTCTGTTGATATGACCAATATTCAGGGAATATCATGTCAGTATCTGGCTATGTGGAGCCGGACAGCCGATACAGTCCCATTACAAAGTTTGATATGTAACTGATATGATACTACAAGCTTTCATCGTCAGAAAATATCCGATCTAGCAGTCATCCAAAATCTCTCAGAAAGGATGGGTAAAATCGAGTCCCGACATCCAACTCTGGCTTCGGCCGAGTCTTCAAGAGAGTCTCTGCAGAGGCAGACAATATGGATGACCCAGACGTCCTCTCTGTCCATGCTCAGAGTAGTTAGGGGGCTCTCAGCTAGCTCAACCCAGGTCCTCAGCTAGCTCAACCCAGGTCTTCAGTTCAGGAGGAGGATGTGGAGTCTAATTTGGATGTCATCCAACCTACTCAAGCTCAACAGCAATAAAACAGAGCTCATGGTTGTGGCTCCCAAGGCGCTGCTCCGGAAGGTTGGAGATCTCCTCCTTGATGTGGATGGCTGCTCCATCTCCCCATCCCCAGAAGTCCGCAACCTGAGTGCCATTCTGGACTCCACCCTCTCATTCCACTCACAGATTAAAACCACCTCAAAAACATCTCCTGACTCCGGCCATCACTCTCTGACTCTGTAGCAGAGACCCTCATCCAGGCATCCACCCTCATCCACGCCGCAGTACGTGCAGAACTCAGCTGCCAGGGTTCTCACCCACACCAAGCCCTGGCAGCACATTACCCCCACCCTCATCCACCTTCACTGGTCAAGTCCCGCATCTTGTACAAAATCCTCCTCCTCACCTATAAATCCCTCCATGCCCTTACCCCACAGTACCTATCGGACCTCCTCCACCCCTACACCCCGGCCCGGAATCTGTGGTCCTCCGACACGGGCCTGCTCACCATCCCCCACACCAACCGGCAGACTTTTGGGAACAGAGCGTTCAGTGTGGTAGCCCCCACTCTTTGGAACTCTCTCCCAGCAGAGATCCGCAACACTGCATCCCTGGACACTTTAAAAAAACGAATCAAAACACACCTGTTCACCAAGGCCTATGGTCTCTCACCCTAACAACCACAGCAAACGTCACTTGCATTATTCACATAAGAACCGCTTATTTTATTTATTTATTTATTTTCCGTATGGGTAGTATTTTTGCCATCCTGTTGGCTGCTCTTCTGAGAACAGCCAACTTTGGCGACTAGGATACCAAGAGTCTGTTAGATGTGGCTCTGTCAGCTCACTCCAAGCTCACCCTTGACATTGGTACCACTATGTCATCTGCCATAATGACTGACAGGTCTGGCTTGCTTAGATGTCCTGAGAATATCAGGAAAGAGCTTGGTTTCATGTTGCTGGTGCCAGGTCATGTGTTCCACCCAGGGTGACAGGAAGTCTTGGAATAATCTTAATGTTCCCTAGATGAGATCAATTGTTCAAAGGGTGTTCCACCGTCCTAGTGCTTCAGGGAAAATACCCATGGTTCCCCAGCCTATTCTTCAGACTTTGGTGCTTTATCAGGAGACAGAGGTGCTGCCTCAGCACCAGCAGGGGTTCCATGACTGGCCCTTTCCCAGCCCTTTCTCCCCCAAGAGGACAGGATGCTAAAAGGGTCTTGCATAGGGATTTAGTGTCTGCCATTGAAAAGCTCTCCCAGTTGAACTTCGACAATTGGGTACAGTGAACACCAGACCCCTGGGTACTGGCTACAGTGTCCGAGGTACAGACTTTTCATTTTGCCACAGGCTCCCTCCCATTTCCAGGGTCCTTATGACCATGACCAAGAACCCAGTCCAGTTCTAGACAGGGAGCTCTCATCCCTTCTGCAAAACGGGGCAATTACAAGAGTAAGCTCCAGCGAACAGCAGGCTGGGTTTTACTGTGCATACTTTCTAGTGGCAAAGAAAGATGGTAGCTATCATCCCGTTCTAGACCTCAGACGGTTAAACACCTACCTGAAGGTGCTCAAGATGCTGCACACCAAGCAGTATAATCTTGGAGTCCACTGGTGAAAATAAGCCGATGGACTTCAGGATTATATGCATTATTATATGCATATTTTCACCTCCGTATCTGGCTAAACCACAGGCCATTTCTCAATTTTGCCATTCAGCCTGTGTGTGTCCGAGTGTTTACTCAGGTAGCGGGGGCTGCTCTGTACCCTCTCCAGCTGGCAGGCCTGAACAAGCGTAGGTATTTGCAAGACTAGAACGTCTCTGGAAGTGTTCTGATGTTAATGTTATTCAGAGATTTAGCAAAACCATACAGATTACACTTCTCAAGAACCACTATGTGTGTGTGTTGTATAAAGCAGTGTTTCCCAACCTTTTTTGAGCCTCTAAGTCTCAGTCTTAGAGTAGAGTAGAGTACCAATCAGGTGAAATTGGATAATCTTCCACGGCACACCTGATGATTTCTCACGGCACACTTATGTGCCGCGGCACAGCGGTTGGGAATCACTGGTATAAAGGACTCTTTTTTAATTGTCATGAATCTAATCAATTATGTATTCTTATTTGTCAGCTTAACTGAAAGAATATGCTATAATTGGCCTGAATCCACTGTCACATTCTAATAGCTGTATTTGTATCTGGTTATAAATAGACCAATGCTTTTAACTGCCTTTTACACCGACTAATGGCAGCCTAAAATCTTTGTTCACTAAGTGACCACAAAGACAAGCCTACTCAGATGCACATTGAGCATCTTAACATGAGAAGCTCTTTTGAAAAGATTTTTCAACTTGCAAATGTGGACAATATGCATTAACATGAATGTATACAATCTAATTTCAATAGATAAGATAAGATTCTTCTAGTCATTACAAATACAGTGTATACACACAATGCAACAATCAAACAATTTGTGGTAACTATTGATGTTGACTTTGATCAAGCAGTTCTGTGAAAATGTTAACAATTATTTCAGATTTTATCCACTATTTGGTATTGCAAGAGCAATGTCCAATTCTGGAATTTCTAATTTGTTTCTAAATTGTTGATGCTGTACCCCACAGGCCACGCCTCCTAGCTTTGCATGGCTTTGCAATTAGGGATAGTTGTAACAAATAAGGTTGGGATAGTTATAAGCGCGTTACAATTCACCCCAGTAAAAATAGCATGTTAATTAAATACATTATTTTATTTTGTCTGAGTGTAACGGAGGTCCTCTCAGTCTCCATTACGTTTCTCGAGAGCTTCCTTATTGGCAAAGCATATGTGTTGCACAGTGAATATATTTGCACAGTTGAAAATTGCACATGAGTAGTATAACGATGAGACAAGTAATTGTTACGTTAAAAAACTTCTGCTTTTAACGATTGTGTGTACTTTTTGGCCATGGCACCTGTGGAAGGACAATTAGAGGAGCTTGGAACGATTATTCCATGGCTCAGTTAATCAAATAACATAGCATTGTGTACATCCTGCTAAACACTTACCTGTGCTCTCCTCTCTCCAACTCCCAGGGTGTGCGATTAAAAGAGTCCCCGGGCAAACAAGCACTTCTTTATCGTTCTGGGAGGGTTCTACCAGATAGAATTGTGTAGGGGTGGGGAATATATGTCAGGTTTATATTTGCTAACTTTGCTGTTGGATGTTGGATGTCTTAACTATAAGTGGGTTAATATGTACATATAATATGTAAAATAGGACACTCTAAAGCACCCCTGTTGTTAGTAGCACCCAAGGGTGGGCACTATAAAAGGCTGTTCCGACGAAGAGTAGTAGTACTGGTCATGGAAGCTAGTCCTTGTGTTGGTATTTTATGCTGTATGCCATGGTCATTGTAGATAGTTGTAAATAAATGCCCACATTAGCACTAGCACTAGCAGTAGCACCGTGTGGGGCACCCTGTTGGCATCACCACTTGCGACAGCAGGCAGCCTTCTTCGCAAGTGTTTTTCGGGGGGGAAAACGGTAGTCATAGGTGACTCTGTTACAAGTTAGATTACACACATGAGCTAATGTTATTTGATAGCAGGGGCCAGGGCTCTCGACATCGAAGCTAATCTTAGGGTGCTGGCATATGATAAGACCACACAGAGAGGTAGATTAGACACACCCAACACCGACACCATTGACAACATCATAATTCATGTTGGCACCAATGACACTAGGATGAGATCATCCCCCTTTCAGAAATCATTAAAAGCAACATAGTTATGCTATGTGATTTCGCCAGAAAGATGTGTCGTCATCGATTAATTCTCTCTGGCCCTCTACCGATAGATGTCTTAGCCAGGCGTGACACATTTACCTACAGCACATTGGGATGCAGGTGATTACTGAACCTGCTAGCAACATAGCTAGCCAAAGTTGCAGAGTCTAGAACATTGGGTGGGTTAACAAAGCCAGTTAGCCTGGGTGATATAGCACGTAATGCTGACACTGAGGCCCCTCCATGTTTTATTACTGGCCACAGCAGCGACTGCAAACTGGAGGTTTATAGTACACCTACACACATTAGTACTGTGGCGCTGCCGCGCACTTTCCCGAGGTGTAAAACCCGCTAGCGAAGGCTACTGCAAATTTGCACAAATCTTATTGCCATTTCCCCAAAATCCTCTTCCTCAGAGCTGAGTGGTAACCCAACTCCCTCTAACCTAAATAAATCAGAAGAGCTCAAAATCAGATTCATGAATATCAGATCGCTTTCAACTAAAGCAGGCTTGGTGCAAGATCTAATTGTTGAAAATAAGAACAGAGGTGTTCTCGCGCAATTGAGCTAACGGGGCGCTGTGTCCTTGGGGCGGATAGAACAGCTGATGACTCCGGTAAGACCAGAGGAGGAGGACTGCATTTATGTAAACAAAGCTTGTATCACAACACCGAAACGGGGAATCATGAGCAGATCACAGACCGTGGAAGTCAAGGGATTTATTTTACAGACAACAGTTCCGTAGGTAAAACAGAGTCTTGGTACGGGCAGGGGCCGTAGACAGACGGGTAGGCAGACAGGTACAGGCAAGGGTCAGGGACAGACAGGCAGAAGGATCCGAATCGACGGGCAAGAGCTTGGTCAGGGACAGGCAGGGTTCGTAGACCAGCAGGCAGGCAGACAGGCAGGATGATCCGAATCGGCAGGCAGGGGGTTGGTCGGGGGCAGGCAGGGTTCGTAGACCGACAGGCAGGCAGACAGGTCCAGGCAGGATGATCCGAATCGGCAGGCAGAGACTTGGTCAGGGACAGGCAGGGTTCAGGGTCGGGAAACTTCTGGATATAGTCAACGAAGGCTTACTTACGGGATAGTCAGACTAAGGGCAGGTACAAACTGTGACGATCTGAAAAACACAACTCAAAGGGGCAGGGTTTATATAGCTAAACTAATTAGTCAACAATGGGGAACAGGTGAGTCGGGGAAAAGGAAATGGGCGTGGACCTCAGGCACTAGGCCAACAATAAACCTGACAGGTAGAGGGAGACAAAAACAGTGGGGATCCTGACATCTTCACTCGTTTACTTCACTAGTTTATTATAAATAAAGACAGGAATATTCTCTTCAAAAGACCTTAATGTTTATTGTGATGTCTTTTTAAAATTTTATTTTATAATAAATTTTTTTCTTCAAAATTGCACAGCGCCTATTTAAAATGACCCTGTGTCCACATACTTACAGACACATTACAGACTTGTAATCAAGTGCCTGACCTCTTTTGAAAGCTGAGGCCCTGTAGATTTTGTTGGTACCAATAGACTGACTGTGTGATGAACTGCCAGAGTGTGGCAAAGGGTAGAATATTTTGTTTTTGGAGGCGGTTTTGTACATCTCTGGAAATTACCACATTCTGCCCTCTTGGTCTCTTATTTTGTCTTGGAAACACAACTGAGACCCACTACCAGGTCTTGTGAATATGTATCTCAAAGTAGATGACTATAGGATGAAGTGACTGTTTGGGACCCATATTTGTGTGGGTATACACATGCGTTTTGCTCAGTGTCCTTTTGGAGACTCCAAAAAGGACCTTTGGTTACCCAAACGAATACTGACAAAAAAGTTATTTGAAGAACTCAAATTGAACTCAATCTAACTAAATTGAATTGGTAGCACCTGTAGAGCTCACTGAACAAAATTAAATTGATGCCACTAGTAACACCTGTGCTCACTTCATGGCCACCTCTTGTTTGATTACTCGTTGATTACGTTTAGCATTCAAACACTTGCAATGTTTCATTGAGGTCTGTCTTTGCAAGGTAGACTCCAAAAATGACCTTTGGTTACCCAAAACGCATACTGACAAAAAAAACTTTGTTTGAAGAATGCTTTATTCCTTAGCCTACTCCACTACTGACCGTTTGCATGCACACGTTTAGCATTCAAACACTTGTTTCATTGAGGTGTGTCTTTGCAAGTTGTTGTTGTTCCACAATAGGTCCAGTGCACCACGCTAAGATTAGGTTACACTGTGTTTTTTTTTTTGGCATTTGGTTGACTCAAAGGCATTACAACATTTGAGGAGTTCAACCTGTCTTTGGAAATGTACATTTACAGTGTTTATAAATGGGAATAAAAATGCTTGAGTCAAGTATATGGACTGGAGCCCAGCTCAAACATCCAGCCCTACTCTAGACATATCAGTGTTTTGCATTGAAAGCCAAATAATAATAAAAGTAACAACAATAATAATAATAATAATAATAATAAAAACAGTGCTTCACTTCTTGAGTGGAATCGTCCGAGATGTATTTGGGGAGGTGCATCCCACTCAGCGGCATGGTAGGCGGTTTAGGTACAGTGGTGGGGGATCTAGCGTCGGCGAGCTGAAGGATAAGCTCCTCTCGAAAAGTCTTCTGCGTCATTGCCTTCTCACCTCTTTGAGCTGCCAGCTCTTTGTGGAGAAGGAAGGCGTTGGCATGTCAATGAAATGGTAGAAGAGTGTCCTGTACCGTTTTTTTGTCTTGTGCAGGAATGTTGTAATAGCCAATGAGGGCATCGGATATATCCACACCACCCATGTACCTGGAGAAACACAAAGAGAATACAGAGAAAATGTTATTGAACTGTGCAGAGATTGTTGAATGTAAATGCAATCACTTGCTAGATATCAAAATATGAAAACAGTACATACTTATTGTAGTCCTTCACAGGAGGTGGGATAGGCAACTCCTGCCTCATCCATTTTCCATCTGGCCCCTTCACCCTCCTCTCTACTGTTTCATCCGCATGGGCTGTGTGCAGGGTAGAGCACATCTGGACATCCCTTGTGTCCTTCCACTGGACAAGGAGAAGGGCTTCGTCCCGCAGCCACCTTATGGTGCCCCTGGGCGAGTCCTTCTTCAGCGTACCTGGTCTGTTCTTGGGGAAACCAATCTGGGTGGCGCGGATGGTCCCACAGGCCCACACCTTCTTTTCCAGCAGGTCGCGGAACAGTTTTGGGCTTGTGTAGAAATTGTCGACA
>OMNS01030704.1:0-13883 GCA_900303225.1 Laemonema laureysi | reverse complement strand
AACTTCACACCATGATTTGTATGTTGGAGAAGAACCATTTCCCTTAATATTCTCCAAGGGATATCTAAGGTCAACAGGCTTTATGTATTGATTAGATCACCAGTGGTCTATAAGTAATTATATGAACAGCCCTGTCCTTTCGTTAAATGGAGGCTACAACAGGAAATGTATGCGTGGCATTACTTTGTGAGCATTCAAGAAGATATGTTTATTGAATAACAGCAACCCCACCACAGACCACCAAAAATAAACCATCTTACTTTTCGATAAATTACATCTCTTAAAACCCTCTTGCAATCATGGCAAAGCAGGTGTGTGCCTTTAAAAAGCACAATACTGGTGTGATCAAACCATCAAAACAGTCTCTCCCGCCTTCATCAAAACATCAGTTTAATTTGTCAAAAATCCCAGATTCTGCCTAATAGCATTTTGTGTGAACATGTCTACCACAAATGTAAACAATAGCAATATAGCACTTGTGTGGAGCACTGGTCTTTGTGATAAGACATTTTGTAAAGTAATTCTATGGGGATTCACTGATTTTGTCCACAAACGCTGTACTAAACGACGCCCATTGGTGGCAGGTGTGCGCACGCTAAATGCTCTCTTCGGCAGACTCGGTACAACAAAGTTGTACTTTTGACAAATTATATTGGTTTATAGATGGTTTAGTGAAGCCAGGAGAGACAGTCACGATGGTTTGATCACCAAGACCAGTATTGTTCTTTAAGAATTGTTTTATGGCATTTCAGGGCAACACTTTCAATATGAGAAGTGTGAGCCATGTCTGGACCACAAAAGTTCAAACACTAATGAAAGAGTTGTGCATGGAAGTAGTGATGGACGATAAATCAATATCTAAACGACACGTAATCGCCGGTGTGGTTTGGTCAATATTTCTACACAATCGGCAAATTAAAGTACCCTGCCCCTAACTAAAAGGCAATTCAACTGTCGCATTTCAAAACTTCCCCAATTGATACAACATTAAAAGTGCTGCTTACAAGTGTATCCTGCTAGCTCTATGACAGTAGCAGCCTATAAAGTTTATAAAAACCTTTATTTTCATATTGAGTGATGCACACAACTACTAATAACCTTCATTTAATACATTAACAAGTCTGATTTGACAGATGATGTCAAAGCATTTAATTTTAATTCTTGGGTAAAAAGCTAAAAAAAGCCAAAGTATAAAACCAATAAAACCGGGATACATTAAAACCCATCCGTTTTAATTGCATTTTTGTGTAGAAATACTGACAAAAGGATGGCTCTATTAGAGAGGAGTGCTGCTACCCGATGGCTTCGCTTGGAAGCTGGGACTCGGTAATCTGTGTCTTTAGTTCCCTGTGTCAGATTGCTGTAAAATATATGTTGTCCAATATCTTTCTAACTAATAACCGACTTCCAAACTGATATTGAAATGTGTGATTGTTTTAATACACCACCACAGTAGCGCTATGTTACTATACATTTCACTTCAGTTTGATGTCGGGACGTTCCTGGCAGGCGGTCATTATTGTAAAACTTGTCGAACGTGGGGGAACTCCACCTACCCAGGCAGCCACTAAACGTTGGCGAACGAACCACCAGTTGTGTGGAAGTAGTTCGGCTATCAGAGATGTGGTAAACTCCATCTTTCTGTGAGGTGCAAGATGTGTCGGAGAGTGGTGCCGACTAATCTGGGAAACACAACAAACCTGTTCTACCATCTGAAGCAGTATCACCCACTAGAATATACTGAGAGTTAGGGATGGGTATCGTTAAGATTTTAACAATACTACTACTCTAATTGATACTGCTTATTGCTCCTGTACTTGAAATGGTACTCTTATTGGTTCTTTTAGAGAAAAAAAAAAAGACAAAAAAATAAAATAAGAACAAGTTTAGTGGGCCGTGTTTTCAATGAGAGCACTCATACCAGCTCAGCCATACAGGTGCACTATAACATCCAGCACCTGTATGGCTGAGCTGGTATGAGTGCTCAGCCATCTTGATATTGTAGTTTTGCTTTTTGAAGCGTCATTCGAATAAAACGCACGTTTTAACTAATTTAACTGTTTCAAAAATGTAATGGGAAAAAACAACAAAAAACATGTTAACTAAATGTCTGCATCACAACGCCCTATTTTCAAAGAAGAGAAAGATCCCTCTTCTGGATTAGGAATAGCGGAAATGCATCATAGACAAATGTCTTAATCTTATTGCATATTAGAAACGGAGTCGGCGAAATAAAATGTGCAAAATAATGTTTATGAAGCAATAAAAAATAGGAAATCTATTTTCTTAAATTTCTCCAGTACCGAGAGCAGAACCAATTAGAGCTTATCAATGCTACGACCCTGGGGCCCATTTAACACCAGGTTTCTGTACCCATCCCTACTGAGAGAAGCAATCTGAGGTCCCGTCATAGTTTAAGCCAACCTGTAAAACCACCGCCTGTTGTTCCTGGTTATTATGGAACTGCTGACTTTTATATTTTTGCCAGCTTTCTTTTTTCTTTATTTGTTCATGGCCTTTCTAGTGTTAACACATTAATTGACTACTATCGTAATAATTATTGTATCGACCGATATGAAAAAGTATATTGTGAGATAGATTTCGGCCATATCGTTCAGTCCTGCATGGAAGTTTGTTAACCATCTGAAACAACTCACTAGGGTCAAAAATGTAGTTTAAATATCAAAGTGCTGGAGTCTTGCCAGTAACAGGGACGAACACGAACTGGTGTGAGAGGGGGAGAGGCCTGGTCAAATATTGACACCACTTTCTGTTTGACTCTGCGTCAATGTACAAACAATAAGTTAATATTAAACTGATTTGATTTGATTTATCAATCTGCTCACGGGACAGACCATATAAAGATGTAAACCCCCACTCGGAGTCTATTGCCATATCTTGTGCAGTTCCATTACACTGGCTCCCCAAGTGACAGAGTGGGTGTGCCGGTCATCTGGAAACACTGTTTCACTTTTCAATGCATTTGCATTGAAAAGATGCACTTCATCGCTTAACTTGACAGAATCAATTTCAGAGCAGCATGCCCTCATGATAGTCTGGCCCCACCAGATGCACACACTCCTCAAAAAGACATCCAAAAGCAAGCCGGTAGTTAATGATGTGAGACCAACAAATGATCCCTGCAGTGTTTTACAATATCCATGTATTCATTCAATGATAACAGGCAACTTTTAGTAATATAATTATTCATACAACTACTACTACTGCTGCTACTAGTAGTAGTAGTAGTAGCATTTAGTTGTGTAGGTCTAAAAGCAGACGGTCAGAAGGTTAGTGGCAACAAGTCATTTTCTTCATGGGAGCCTAAATAGAGAGGGGAATTACATGTTTGAACAAGACACACTGGGCTCTTAGGGATTTGCCAGAGGACCAGGGGTGCAGGGGAGAGGAGCAGTGCGGAGAATAACCTTGACAGAGGTACAGCAAAGCCTCCTTATTCAACTTCCTCGGACAGCCCAAGAATGTACAGAGGACGGCAAATCCCCTTCCGCATTTCACCAGTCAGCAACTCCAGGACTTACTGCAGACACACATACATGGCCAGCATGTGTGATGAGACAGTGGAGGTGTAAAGGAAACGAGACGACACCATCACCCCTCACACAAACTTACTAAATGAGCAGCCAGGACGACAATGATATCTCATTACCGTCAGCGTGTACACACTGGGGATGCTGCAATTCACAAACGCATGTTTGTTTTTTTCATTTAGATGTATTTTTTTCATTTCTAAAAACATTATGTTATAATAAATGTGTTACTTCAATATCAGGAATTTCTGCGTTCATGTCAGTCGCTTTTGTCTCCCGTCATTCGTCGACTCCTGTCAACACCTACAGATTTTTTTTTTTAATGACATTTTGGCTGCAGCAGAGTGTGCTACGAAAGAGCTTGCTTGTAAAGGTTTCCTCAGACCGAAAGCTTCAAAAGTATGGGAATGCTTTAAATTAGCAGACAACAAAACGCCCGTTTGTTTGCTGTGCAAAATGTCTCAGGCATTTCACAGCAGCACTACCGCCATGTGCGAACACCTGAAAAGAAAGCATGCAGGAAAAAGGCAAAAACTATGTGGGCCGATCACACAGTGTTGTTAAAAACGCGCCGCCCACTTTACCGATGTTTCGGTATCCTAGGGTAGCTTTCTTTTGATGCACGTTTTTATATTTTCAAGTTTATATAGTTAAACATTGGGCGCTGCCATTTCTTTCTGCCATTATGTTAAGCATATGTCTTTGTGTAGGGAATGTCATATAAGTAACGTTTGAATAATGGTGATCAATACAATTAAAGGTTAGTTAAAGGAACATGGGGAATATTACTATATCTTACATCAAGTATTACCTGTGAAATAATGATGACACGTTTGTTTTTCTCCCTTCTTTATCTCTTGCTCTCAGTCAAAGGCAAAGCAATCTGAATTAATTGTGTATTTTTGGAAGAACACAAATAGTTTAGATTAATTGATAAAATAATCGAGAGACTAATTGACAAAATAATCGTTAGTGGCAGCCTTAGTACACATAGGAGCATCTGTTGGGTTATTGCATGTGGTGTTGTTGCACTCAGTATGGAAGCAATGAGAATGCATTATTATCAATCAAATGTTACCATCATGAAAGTAGAAAACTATTTCTCAATATTATTTTGTTTATAGACAAAACAACTATAGAATAATAAAACAATGTCTACGCCTAATAATTGTCAATAATTTGCGATAATCGTAATAATAATAATAATAATAATAATAGTAGTAATAGTCATTTGTTTCTTTATTCCCTTGAAAGTAAATGCAACATTATGCCAAGATAAGAGGTGTAATTTAGCCAAGCCAGTAGTGGCAAGCAAAGCAATGCATATAAAATGTACAGTTGGTAATGCATACAAATTCCTGACTTTGCAATTAGCTACTCAATATTGTTATCAGGTGACTTGCAATGTTTGCAAAACATTTCATTTCTAAAACTGTTTTGGAAACTTCAGTTAACTCAAAACAGAAAGCATAAATCCGAGGGGCAATTTCAGAGTCTTTTAGTCTGATGCTTCAATTATAATCATATTATTAAGGCCGTCACTATGAAAAATGCATTAGCAAGTGTGAAGCCATATTATCCTAAAACAAGACAAAGCATGGATCTTTGGGGATCAGTGGGGGGAAGAAAACGTACAATATCACTTTAGCATAAAATCAAAGCTTTGAGTCTGTTGTACACATTTCCTGCTATTAAATGCAACTTTCCAGACACAACAAACAGAAGTAGGGAACAGAATCAAACAGTTATCGTCTCAACTAAAACATGCTGGTAAAGAGAAGACTACAACAGCATATGCAGCTGCATTAGGTTAACGTTATATTATATTATATGTTTACCACTACAGTTACATGACATAACCCCAATGTGTAACAACCAAACTAAGAGGAAGGATGGGAAAGTCATTCAAAAGGTGGAAATATTACATTTCTCATGGCCCAACAAACCAAACCAAACCAGTGAACACTGACACACTTGACTTAGGAGATCTCATAGGACTTTGAGCAAAGAGGGGAATGGAGGACAAATGTCCTCAAAATATCTGACTCAAAATAAAGTGCCTGCAGGACTAATAAACCCCAGAGTGATGCTGCTCAGAGATTAGCAGCTCAAAAAAGTTAGGGTTAGCCGAGGGAAAGGACAGGTTTAGCGAAGCATGGTTATCTGGTGCGGTACTTCAAGTCACTCAGATAGCATGAAGACGCCATCGCCAATCCATCATAAGCCCTTTGGCTGGGCTTTAACTGTTGGAATCATTCAGTAATTAATGGATTACTTTAGTTTTACTTTACTTCATTTTGTCGTGAGAGAAAAATGATATATGGCTATGGCCTCTTTATAGCCTCTTGACATGTAACATGATCTGCTTTTTTATGTGGTGGCAAAAATATAGACTACAGGAGAGCAAGAGGGGAAACAACAGAATAACTTGGACACTTGAAGACCACACCAAGCAAATTGGTATTCTTTCCCCAATTTTGAAGACCATGCTTCATGAACAAGTGATTGACATGTTGAATGGGTTGTGGATGTTAGAGGAAATGCTAAAATAACACGACCCTTTCTCTTTGAATGGCATGTTGCAGGAGGGACTATGACAAAAGAATATGCAAGCACGCCAGAGCAGCAGCAGCAGCACATGAAACCCTGTGTGGGTGGAACACAGCCTACATGCATATAATGCATAAGCATCGTTTCATGTGTAGGCCGACATGTTGGGGACGAGGAACCAGGCGTGCACATCTCAGTGTTTCAAACAGTACGGCACTTCAATATACATCAGCAGGTGTCAGCTTATCCAATCTGCTGCAAAGCAAGGTTGACCCCTCAATGGACACTAGACCTAATGAGCGAAGCACGTGGCTCGGAAATAATAAGAATAAACACTGCAAACGTTGAACATGTATTGTTTATGTTATGGAATTGTTCAACGACTTTTAAAAGCGTTAGAAAGTCATTTCAGTTTATGTGACAGTGTACGAGCCCAGTTTCAGTGACAACCATCAAGCGGCGCTTATTAGCTCAGCATCCAATAGAACCAGCTTGTAGTACTATGAAATGAAATGAAATGAAAAATGTATAGCATTCCCATAGCATCTTTCTCAAATGGTCTAAAAGGCTGCATACATTTTTTGTATTTATATTATCAACATGAACAGATGAAGATTTGCCACCGAACCCTAGTGTGGTTCGATTGTAGTGAGAACACGATCCGCTGCAATTGCAGGAACTAAGCCAAATCCCAATGAATTATGGGCCACCTCTGCAGGGATTTGTTGATAGCCTACTATATATATATTTTATATCGTATAGGATTACTGTCCGACTGTCAGAAGAAACAGGATACAAAAAATGTCACTAATTGTTTGCTTGAATTCTGAGCCGAAGAGCACATACAAAATGTGCTGAATAAAGTCCACCAACATAACAACTAGGGGTGAGACGGTTCACAAAACTCACGGTTCAGTACAATGCGGTATGGTGGAGTCGCGGTTCAGTACGATTTTGACCCATCGACAAAAATAAATACTTTTTACTTGACAAATACTTACATGGAAAATCGAAATACAAATTACAATTTTTAGTCATTTATTATTTTAACAGCAAACACCAAGGCTAGCTTGGCTCCCAGCAGCACATAGAAACAAACAACAGTAGAGCCTGCTTTTTTAACATTTAGGACCACTAGAAATGATTAACATCATCAACATGAAATCAAAGTGCGACTGGGCTTTTTGTCTCCCAGTCTCCAGAATCAGACTGGGAGACAGTTGCCTGAAGGCTGCGGGAAGACGTTGTTGCTCTTTGGTAGCCCGACCTCACAGCAGTTTGCCGTGGGACTCGCTTTGAAGTTTAAATTATTTTCAACAAGCCAGAATGTTTTGAGCTGTAACAGATTGTGTGCATTTTAAACTTGCCGTGCTCGAGAACACAGCGCCCAAAACTAACGTCGCACAGTGTTCAACTGTGTATCAAGTGGACACTAGGGATGCCACGGTGAGGACATTTTCCCACCGGTGTTACCGGTTACACTGGACATTTTACAAGAAAAGATATTCGGCGACGACACTCAATATCTGCAAAGTGCAGCGACGCTTACTTTGACCTTTAATGTTAGATCTTTAGATCTTCTCCTTACTTTGAACAAAACCAATGCTTAAAAGGTTGCTTCATTGTTATTTTCCCGGATCCAGCGAGTAGCAGGAGCTGACAAAATAACAATGAACCAACCTTTTTAGCGACACTTTCAGTTTATAATTGTAGCGTCAGTCATCTGAAGTATTGATAACACGCTTAGTATTTTACAAATTAGTCTTTGTATTTGATGAATGTGGCCGCTGATCCGAAAATGAACAAAATCTATTTTTTTAATTCTACATTTTTATAATTCTAGTGCTGAATCACGCACTGCGGACCGCGTACCGCACGGTTCAATACCAATACACGTACCGTTTCATTCTTGCGGGATGTAAAAGAGAGATCCGCTTAAAATTTGTGCACTGTGAAACCCAACCAGACAAAATTAGAAATTAAAAGTATGAATCAGTGGTCTGGCGCATAGATCAATATCAGGTTTGCCTAGCCGTGGAAGACGAAGAAGATGGTAGCGCTACCATTCAGAGCGGGAGGAACAGATGACCGGCATAAGCAGGTGAGCCAAGTGATTGTACAAGAGTAGCCTGGCTAGTTAGGCACGTAATTGCTATCGAGATAAATGCTGTTTCACAAATGGAAATCCAGTCCCATTTAGCTCCATGATTTGGAATTATTTTATTTACATGGGGGGAAAAAAACCTAACAATCACCTTCAATGTAAAAGGACCTTTACAAAGGTCATACAATAACATTAATTGTCAAACCAATAAAAAATTATAAAAAACGACAGTACCCGCTGCCACAACAACAACAATAATAAACAAATTAATTAGCCACCAAAAGAATGTTTAAAGAGGCGACTGCACACATCTTTATTTTGTTTTAAAGGCACTTTTTAATTATGGCACTTTCAGTGGAACTTTAAAGCCGTTTCAGTTGTTTACAAATCCTTCAACAAATATTGAAAATGTAAAAAAAACGAATTATGTTTGTTATTTTTGTATACATCTCAATACATCGTAGTGGTCTCTTGAAGACCTGAACTCCCACATATAAATGTACAGAGAGGACACATTGAGTTGACGGTGGCAGTAAAGCCGAACCGATCACAGTTGCTGTCACGCAGTTACCACCTAAGCCTTATTTTGAGCCAGGGCAAAATCCTGAATATCTGCTTGTCTTAGCTTCTGGTCGACTGAGGCCATTCTCTTTTGTTGTGGAAAGGGGGTTGGCATTTAACTAAGAGGAAGGGTGGAGGGAGGAATGCCTGGGGTCGGATTAGGTCTTTGGAGAGGGAAATATTAGTTGTCTGGCTCTGTGCTTTTGAAGTGGCTACACTGCCTGGATGACCGAACAAGAGGCTGCATGACCAGACAAGTAGCGTCCATAGACAGCAGGTCAGCCTTGACACTGCCAACTGGCAACATCGACTGCGGAGCTGAAAGGCCAAACGTTATTTGGCTGCAAACTTGTAGTGTAAATTTACGATAGAAAATGCTGACAAAGCCTCATATGGTTTGAAAATCTATTAGAAATTGACTTTACTGTGCAAATATTGGCTTGTCGGAAATGAAACCACAAAGCCATTGGAAGGCTGCTTTTATCCGACAGCATACGCACATGTGTACAGTTGAAGCTGGTCAGGGTTAGTGTTGAAGCTCCCTGGTGAGAATCTGTAATCTTTTCATTTTAACCCATGTACAAAAGCTTTTCATTGCTAAAGGCATGTCAAAAAAGACAAAGGTCACATTTGTGTTGGCAAAGACACATTTGCCTAGTAGGAAAAGCAGCCAGACTAGGAAGCAGAACTAGCATGCCATCGGTTATGACACAAATGTTGGGTAAAAGTGATTATAGTTGTGATGCGACTCATACCCTAAAGGATCTATAGGGGAACATTGAATGCCAATTTTCCACCATACCAAAAGGAGACTATAAACTCAATGGTTAATGGAGGGGGGGGGGGGGGCAAAAGGCCTTTATGCCAAGGGCTCCAACAGAAAGACTACTGTGCTCTGAAGTGGTAGGATGGGGTAGTCGCCTGCGCACATTAACTCAGGCCATTGGAGCCACTTCAATGCTCTGAAAGCTAGCAGCAAAATGTATGTGTCAGCTAAACAAAGCGCAGCGAGACCAAAGGATGACTATTTTAAATAATTTTGCATGCAACTTTAAATGGCTTTAAGGGGAAAAAATGTGTCTCTTGCCACAGAACCTGCAGAAATAAAATGGCTAGAATTTTTTTTCTATAAATATTTGACTCGTCAAGACGGTTGGTTGGTGGATTGTAAGAAAGTGAGGGGAAAATAAAACATAGCTCAAGATGATAAGACCCCAGTGGATTGCTTTACTTTGATCTTTGGTGTACTGGTTAATACACTGGCAGTATATTGTGATGCAGACATGATGCAGTTTATGTACTATAAATAAAGTTATTACTTATTTCTGGAGAAGATGTGGCAACTGGTTGCTGCCACGACAAAAAAAAAAGCAAAAGCAAAAAGAAAAATGGAAAAACAGCAAGTATGCATTTGTCTGAATAGAAGTTGTTGCACATGCACATGCTTATCAACCGTGTCTGAAGAACGCCATACGTTATGTTATTACTGCCGTAAGCTAAGCAATTTATACTTCACAAGCAGAGAAATTTGACTTCTCAAGTAGTTCTACATTTAGGCTACAATTAATTTAAGCTATAACATCAGCTTCAAATTGTCTTTTACAGTTTCACCATTTGGCGTAATATAGGCACCATTGAACTGTATTCCTCATAATTTTGGGACAAATACAATAATGTTTGAACTGGACATATTTTTTGCTTATATTATTTGCCAACCTTTAGCCCACTTCTATTTGGGGTGGGGGTGGGCTCTTCTAAACTCTTCTAACTAACTAAAAGACTGAGCTGCATCACCATCCTAGCAGCCTGCTTTGCCCCAGCTGTCACAGTGAGTCCAATGACCACAGTCACTGGCGCGCAGACTATAGGAAGTGTCCAGCTAGGAGCCGAAACAGGGCAGGGCTTGTTGCATTAGCCCATTATTAGGCACCGCGGGTGAACCAGGCTTAGCACTACTCAGCCTGTATGGGAGACAAAAGCCCCAGCATGAGCCAACTCAAGCAGCTGAAGGACTTTGCTAGATTACTAGACCAATACAAACAATCTAACAATCTACATGTAACTGGAGTAATGAGTAAGCACAGAGAAAATTCCTCATAACAGAGTTATGAGCAAAAGGTTGTTTTCTCATAACTCTGTTGTCTCATCTAGTCACTCTATCGCAATGAATATTCCCTTTGGCACATTTTGGTGCCAAACTAAGATAATATTATATTCAAACCAACTGAAATATGAAATGCCTATTAATCAAAACACTTGCATGCAATTTAAGTGTTGACAGCAGAAACAGTAACATTTTGCATCTACTCAAGCCTACAAATATTTTATAGTTTATAGCCATACAATTTTAAACAGTAAAATGTAATAATAATTATAATAATTGAACGTTCAAGAAAAGAAAAATTGTAAAGATCGTTAATGGGTTCAAGTACACAAAGCAGCAGGTTTAACCATTGCCACGTACCTAGCGGGGCACAATGAAAAAGCTAAAAAAGGCAATTTAAAGAGGATTTTCTGGTCAAATACGTAGCAGGGGGGCAAGCAGCAGTTTAGAGCGGCCATCTGCTTTGCTTGACACAGACAATTCACTGCCGATAAACCCCTTTCTTCTGCCACCTGAAGATGCTAATACAGGCCACTCAGCGGACCATTACAGAGCTGGAACAAAGTCAAAAGTGTCCAAAAGTCTCTCACAGAACAGGCTATAAGCAATACCAACATTTTATCACATTATTTTTGTAATTATGATTAGAAAGTGTTTCGTGACAGTTGTGGAGGCTGGCATTCCTACGCTTGTTAAATATTTGGATGCGACACGTTGAGAGGGTGTTGTTGTTCCCAAATAACTTTGGACTCCCATGACGCCATCCAACAAAGAAAAGAACGATCAGAAATTATACACTTCATCACTGTTGCTTAATTATTGGCCGTGTGTCTCGTTCTGTACTCCTGGAAGACTTGCAAGCGTGTCAAACAACAATCAGCCAACACCAATGTCTCTAAAGATTCATTAAGTAATAAGATATTATAAGTAAACCTCTATAAATAAGATCCCCCAAAACATGAAAAAGCCTCACGACCTGATTCTGCTACATTATGGAAGACCGAGGCTGCTAACCTATTTCCTGGCTCCATTTCTCAATAAATAGAGTATACATTAGCTCTAGATTAACTAATTAGCCTATGCACATCAGCTATAATTTTTTATATATAGCAAGGGCAAACATACAAAATCAGGGCTTGCTTAACAGCACAAATGTGTGTTGCTATGAAACACTGCAACAAGGCATTTGCTTTTCCAGGAGACAGATAATCGTTCTATTCTCCAATCTTAGAACAACTTAGCACCCTTTAACAACCTCAGTTAAACAGCTAAATAAGATAAAAGGCTTCCTAGGTTCAACGCATCGGCCCGACGGGAAAGGCAAGAACGCACTGACTACAATCACCAGCTAACATGGGAGAGAGAATATCAATGATTAGAAGCTGACTGATGACATGACTTGCTCTTTATGGAGACATAAACACAAAATTGGTCAGGCAAGCTGCATCTTGCTGTAGTTGATTCTAGTTGAGACAGGCATGACTTTACAAAACTCACAGTATGGTAAGCAGAGCTATTGATTATATCCGAACAAGGAGAGCTGGCGGATCAATTTTTACTGTCAAGGATCTTAGCTGAATAGACTACATTAAGACTGATAAACAACATTATACCAAAATATATTTCTAAAATTCTGTTTTTTTTATTTTAGTCAGACTTATTAAATCTTAAAAGAATAACCTTTAAAAATGTGGCTTTTTGTAAAACGATGGGAGTTAAGAGTATTCCGATTATTATTCCGAAGTCATTTCTGGTTGTACAAAAACCTTTCTTTTTATAAGCGAGCAACTTTCAAAAGGAAGGACAATGACGTTTCATGCTGCGGCCACGTCAATGTGTTTATCACAGGAAAGAGAGCAGGACCCCTAGATGAGTAGGACACGTGAATGAAGGAATGAGAATGCACTCCGACAGGTTTAAATATATGTAATGTGTGCAATACATATGCATGCAAGCATGCGTGTTGTTCACGCGTGCATGCATGGTGTCGAGGCATTACGTTGTATAGCCATTATTTTTAGAAAATACAAAAAGATAGAAATAACAGCTCCGAATTAATACACGCTCCATTTGAAATGAATAATTGCTGTACAATATAATGTTCCACTCCGCCTCAACATCGCAGGAGAGAATGGTGTGACAAAGTTAATATTTGTTTTGCTGTATTGTCTAACAAAAATAGTTCCAAAACGTAATCCGACCACAAGGAGCAAATAAGGTTGTGCCAGAAATGCAAAAGCATTTACTCTATGGCTTGGTACAAACTCCAGGCAAGATACGACCGACCTCAAAGCACTGGTAGATACATGAGACTTGCAAGATGACAAGTAATAACTTCACAATGGAAGTGAACACTACACATTGTGCCCCACATGCACAAGAAATCACAATTGCCGATACATATAGAGACGTCTCCTTTAAAAATCTAAAATGCAAAACATTCTCAATCGCTAATGTGTCTGCAAACGTTATCCTTGGGGAGCAAGTCAGCCAACAGGAGGACTTTACTAAGATACAACGTTAGCATGCAAGCTAACGTGAGTATACATTCTTTAGTCAACTGTATGATTTTAAGCGCCTCCAAATTCACCCTGATTTCGTGCAATGACATGTACGTGGTTGACTACGTTTTACGACGTTGGCTGTGTCTGACAGATGATATGGTGAAATGTAAGTATTGCTGTGATTGAATTGAACAAATATAAGCTAGCGTTACACAGGAGACAGGACAAGAAGAGTGAACAAAACAAGACGTTCCATAACTTCTTTACTCACTTAAAGAAAAAAAATCCAGCGAAGAGCCGCGAAGAATGTCTGTCTTTGGGCCAGTAAGTTTATACGGCTGAAGATTTCTCAGAATGCCTCCTCTTGTGTGCACCAGCCTGTACGCGTTGCTGCCACAACAGTGAGTGACCACACAGTACTAGGATCAGCCTCTCGTTGCTCTTTCTCAATCATCGCGAGATAAAGCGAGAGGGTGGGTGCGTTGAGGAACCAATGAAACTGGTCGCCT
>OMNS01030699.1:0-11059 GCA_900303225.1 Laemonema laureysi | reverse complement strand
TTATTTTTCCCATAAAATTTGAATGTTCTATTGTCTTTTTATGTAATTACATTTAACAGCACAATGAGCAACTGGGTGTCATTAACCCAACTATAGTTGCTCAAATCAAGTACTTTTGCATTGGGCGTCCTTAGTTGCCCAAAATACATATGTCTGAATAAAGGTAATTCATAGCCTATCACACGGGTGTCAAACTCATTTTCAGCCCGGGCCACATCAGCACGATATGGAAACACTGCAATGTAGCAGCAGGATGCCGTCATTTCGCGGGTCACAAAATCGACATGCATTGTGGGAGATTTATTTTATGGTCACTGTACGCTGCAAAGCAGCATAGACTTTTAAGACAATTAAGCTCTCACGGGCCACATAAAATGACTTGGCGGGCCAGATTTGGCCCGCGGGCCTTGAATTTGACACATGTGGCCTATCAAATGCCTGTTACTATGCAGTTTGTGTTCGTTCGTTATACATAACTAAGATAACAATGGCAAACAAACTTTGTTGGTGAGGTTTTTTAAGGGACTACAGCCCTTTCCAACCACTTACTTGTGCAAAGTGGGTTTTTCCACAATGACAGCCACAAAGACACGTTTATGGAGGAGAATGAATATTGAAAACCTGCTTCGACTGTCATTGAGTTCTATCACTCCTTGGTATGACAAGCTTGTGGCAGGGAAACAAGCCCAGAAGTCACACTGGTTGGCTAGTTGTAATATTTATTGTCACTTTGTTTATCTGGTTTCATTTATTTATTCTAAAGGGGGCTCTGAATAATGTGTGTCTGTTAATTCACAGGTACCACTCAACACATCGTATCGATGGTTTTGAATGACAAATCCGTATGGCTGAAATCCGTGACAGCACTGAGTGGACTCATTGCCCCTTGTCCATTGTATGGACATTATTAATACAGAAATATAGTTGGCCATATGTTGTTTGTCATTTGACAGACGCTTTTGTCCAAAGCGACTTACAATAAGTGCATTCAATATCAGCCGGCAATATCAGACAATTTGATAGGTTTGTTTGATTTGTTATAGTTTGACTTGACACACACTTTTTTAGTATTGTGTGTAAACATGGCTTACAATTCTAAGAGTCGTCCACACTAGTCTTGTTTTGTATATTGTATTTATTTTTTGTTTAGGGCTGGCCCAAATATATCATTTCAAGCATCAGCTGCAAAATGTCTGCATTGTATCAATTCTGCCCATCAATGTACGCCCCTAAAAGTGCATGTTTTGCCACTGACAGACTTGGATTTTTATATACGTTTTTGACAACATTATGGAAAGGATCCCTACATCTGGGTCTGTTTGTTATGTCTAGCCAAATGTTGCTCAAGGAGAAGTCTCGCTGAAAGTTATTGCAGGAAGAGAATGGTGGAAAGTGAGTGAGAGTTGGAGTGGTTGGAGAGGAGTGCCGGCAAGAGTTTGTTGTGTTGGACTACAGAAAGTGTAGTTTACTTTGTAAAATATTTTCAAAGTCATGGTTGAACAACACATTTGAACACCTGATTTTGACAATGTGAGATTTCGCAAGATTTCACAAAAGACAATCTTTTTTTCCCTATTTAATTTGTAAAGCGGTTCAATTCATTAAAACAAATGTGTTTTTATGAATGCAAAAAGCAAAACTACAATATCACGGAGGATTCTTGCATGGACAAATCGGATCCACTCAGTAGTCCGAGTGTGACTGGCCGGATTCAGTTACGGCAGACCTTCAGTGTAAAAGTTTCCAAACACACACAGATTCCATAGTATGAGAGTACTTCAAATGATCACAAAACTAAAAATGTCGTTTGAACATTGTGCAAAGTTTCAATGAAACTGTACAACAGCATTAGTGCTATTCACAAGCACGCAAAGAGAAAAGACACAGGCTCTATTGTGGATGATGGATCGCCAGAAAAGCCAAAAAACATTGCAAACTGTTCTGTATTTTGCTCTTGTTTTAACATTTAAATAGCTGCTAAATACGTAATTAAAACCATTAACCCCCCGCTTACCGCAACCTCTTATTTCTATGGCCGCAACTGACTATAATGGGAATGCTACAATGTAAAAAAAAAAAAAAAACGTATCATATCACATATCATTGTTATTATTATTATTATCACTATGGTCTTGCAGATTCTAGTTTTGTATTCTAACTAACGAAGGATGATTCAGTTATTCAAATATTTGGGGCCAGCCCTACATATTTTGCATTGTGTCATTTGTGGAATGACACTTGCACCTACACCTCATGCACCGCTCCAAAAATGTATGTACTACATGACGAAGAACTGTAATTGACCCGCTTTATCATCCCTGCTACCTTTTCTGGTGGAAAAACAACACGGAGCAGATCAAAGAGGAGGTTCATTGTTCTGCAGGACACCTCATCTGCAAATTAGAAAGATGACCCTATGTCATTGAGTTCATAGCGAGAAATAATTTTGCCAGCCTTCATGCAAAATTACAGACGTAGAACCACAAATTCCAGCTGCACCATAGACACCCACTATGTACCTACAGCCACTATTTGACAAATAAATCTAATTTAGCCTTCCAAGACGAAAACGGGTAAAATAGGCAATATCAGAAACTACCTGGTGAATAACGAAAAGACCTTCAAACATAATGGGGCATTCATGGAGAGTGAAAAGCTTGTTCACAAAGTTGGTGAAAGAAAACCATAAAAGATGGAAGAAGAGTAAGTAGCAGAATATACATTGAGCAACGCCCTATGTCCCACTATTGGCCGCAGGTATCTTTTCACAGACCACTACTACTTTCATAACTCTGTTGTGACACAGCGCTTTTAATACCTTGTCATCCTGCACTGCTCTTTACTGAACTGGAACCTGTTACATATTCTTTAATTTAACCCTGGGTGTATGTAGGGCTGGGCAATATATCAAGTTTTCCATAAATATTCAATGTGTTTTTGCGTATGATACATATTTCAACAACATTGATAACATTAATGGAATTGGCTTGGCTTTCTAATCAAAGTAGCCTATCAAAAATTAGAATAGTGTACATGAAAACCCCATTTGCCAAAATGACACTGTATCCTTGCTTGGTCGCTGTCAACTGTCAATCACAATCAATTAACTGTCCAAATGTAGTGGGCAACTTTCTTTTGGAAATTAAAGTTAGTTTGCATTTGGTTACAAGAAGAAGAACAACGGAAAATGGAGATGTAGTTGGTGGCTGGTTTAAGCAGCCTCACCTGGCCCGAGTCAGACTGATTACACTCTGGGTCTGGGTGAGGCTGCACACCTGTGGTGAATTGTTAATTAAGGCACACAGGTTAAACCAGCCACCACTGCACACACTTTGGCAACTTTGGCATGTCAGTATCTTCCATCTGCTCTGCCTACAAACATTATCAACTCTGCAATAAACCAGTTAATCAACATATACCTGTGTCCTGTGGTCGGAGGAGCCCATAAAATGCCACTTATGTGGCATATAGTAAGGGGATGGTTTGGTTTTAAAAGAGCAGACTTGCAGCAAAGCATGGTGATTTGTAAATTGTGCTTCTAGAAAGATCACCCCCCAAAGTAGTAGTACAAAATAAACAAACTAATCTGTTCCATCACCTCAAATCAAATGAAAGTTGATTTGTATAGCATAGTAAACAACCACAGTTGGCCAAAGTGCTGAACAGGTTCAAAGAATACAAAGGGCAAACAATCAACCAAGAACAAAAACACACACACACACACACACACACACACACTTACTATGTGTCTGTTCTCCCAGGCCTGTACCCTAACCTGGAGGATCTTGGCGAATACATGGGTCTGAGCCTTAACAGTGATGAAGTTCACAGGAACCTGGCGTTGGTGCCCGTGGCAGACAATGTAAGTAATGTGTGTGTGTGTGTGTGTGTGTGTGTGTGTGTGTGTGTGAATAAAACATTGTCAAATGAATTCCCTCACATGGAACTAAGCAATCATAACCTTAAAAATCTCTTTACCAGTCTGGTCTGGCCCTGAAGTACTCTTAAGGTAGAGTTACAGTTAATGGAGGGGATCAGGCATGAAACCCCCCCCCCGGTGATTTTCAAATGTAAGACCAGGGGTGCAAATTGGTGACGTGTACATTTTTGCTGAAAATGTGGCACCAGACCCATTTATATGAAGCAGTTAACATTAGGATCTCAAACGGGATTTTGTTAGCAGTATTGGTGTTTTTTTCATATTTGCTTCACTGACTCCTGTCTTTAATTAAAGCAGCATTGAGCCTCCTCCTCAAAACCCTTCATTTTGAAAACAACTAAACAAACTAACTTAATCAGCTGTCAAGTTAAATGTTACATTTATAGAGGCCCATATATCAAAACAATATGATATCCACTATTATTCTTAGTATTTTTTTGTCTTCTTAAATGTATTCATTTCATTATTTATTTGTAATTGGCCTAATATATATGAGGCTACATAGCTTGCCTGTTAATGTACACTGTAAAACCTAATGAGTTAGTTCAACTGTTTGAGGAAACCAATTGCCTTACGCATTGATTTGATTTGAGTCCAAATAAGTATTTATTGTTAAGGTAACTAGAGTAAATAAAGTTAATAGTGCCAATTGCATTTAGTTAATTAAAGCGGAATCTATAGTATTTTGCACTCAAATGTTGCATTTCTCTGTTAATAGAATGTATCTGAATTAGAAGACTAACTTAAATCCATCTTATTTACACAAATGTTACAAACAAAGTTTAATTTACTCAGTTTATTTCCACTAAAGCAAATTATTACTTTCTAGTTGTAACAACTTGGTTGTGGCTACTCAATTCATTTGAGGAAACCGATTGCTTTAAACCTCCATTAACACAATATACGTTCCATTAACACGATATAAACTGTCTGACCCAACTTAAACTATTTAGTTGAATGCAAAACACTAATGACTGAATACATAACATATCAATGTTAAAACATTTCAATGCCCACAGCCCTCAAAAGAAAGAAAGTATATATATTGGAAAAACTATGAAAATAAGACTCACATAAAAATAATAAGCAAAATAAAATAAATAAAAACTCCCATGTTTTTTTCATGTGGTAATGCAGAATGCAGAAGAAACTTGAACCCTAAGTGATTTCCAACTGTATAGTTTGTTCGTTTGTGCATCGTTTGTGCTACTGTATACTGGTATGTTTCAATTTGCAAAGTTTGAGTTTGTCAACAAAAAAAACTAAAACTAAAAAGTTAAGGAAAGAAAAAATAAATATTTGTTTTATCTCCAAAGATAATCCACACATTTTTTGGTTTACAAATTGTAAAATGTAAATGTTATGACAGTGCATCATCTTACGATATTTCAAACAACTGTTACACACTGTTCTGGCAAAGGTTTTGTCCCAAATAACTATGTGATTTACTATGTAAACTCTTCTCACTACAGCTGAAGTAGAAAGCCATACCCAGCTGCAATTATGTAATACAAGTACCTGTTTGAACACATAAACATCTGAACTGAAAGCAGTTTTTGGCATGTAAGCCAAAAGATAATTTTTAATACTGCTGACCTTCAACAACAGGTTAGGTTTGAGCTGCTTTCTCCCATCATCAAGGTTTAAGAGGGCAACCTGGATGAACTCAAAGAAGCCACTTTGCTTCTCAGGATAGCTCAAATGGAGCGCCTAGATCAGTCCAAACAAAATCACCAAGATCTGTGAGACATTACAACCTGATCCTCGAGGACAATTGAGAGGTGATGAGTTTCAAAGGGAACTCCTGCAGGAACCTCCTCTTCATTTACCCCTGCCAACAGAGCCACTGCTTCCTCCTCGGTTGCCTCCCAACTCATCCTGAAAATAGAATACATGTTAAGTGTGTGTGAGTGTAATTGTACAAATCATCAAGCTTATAAAAAGGCAAATGATGTAAAAGAAAATGAAAACATTATTACATTATTAAAATTAGTAAATTATTTGAATTATTATTAATTCATTGTTATTATGATTTTTATTATTTTTTTCCTGCAAGTAGAAGCAATATCAAAAAAGGTTTAGCGAAGAAACGCTGGGCCTTAATTCCATGTATTAGTTCAGCAATGTGGTGCTTCACTGCAACATCTTATGACAAACTAAGAGTTCAAGATTAGCGGATTCATATTCTCAATTTGTCCTTCCATATAATCGGGAGAGTTCTATTCCGGGTCTTCACTTGTTACCAATGTTGAGCTCAGAATATCCGATGAAGTAATCAGTTTGCAGATAAGGAGGGAGCAGATAAATCAGCTAAATTTGTCTTTACATCTGTGATGAGACATGATTTTAAAGCACATTAAAAAAAATGTGTGTAACCTGAACACCACTTAAAGGATAGCATGACCGTTCATAACCAACCTTTATACAAGACTCACATTGCCATATGTTCATGCAAAGACTTGTTGGAGCATATAAACATTCCTCCTGTTCATACTGGCTGTGAAGAGACCCCTTCACAACACAACTTAAGTTCAGCTGAATAATAATGAGGCTACAGCAGTTACACTAATCAAGTGGATATCTTCCATAGTTTCAGTACAAAATTGCTTGTCCTTCATGTCACATGTATGTTTATTGTCGGGACAAAACACTGACGACAAAGCTACAAGTGACTGCCAGGATTAAGATCCCCTATTGGTTAGGAAGCGTTAGGAAGGGATGTCTTTAGAGCCAGTATGGACAGGAGGAATGATCACAGACACCAATAACTCTTTACGTGGACATATGAACACGTGAGCATTGCATTAACATAGACATGAAAACACGCAAGCCTATCCTATGACTATGGATTTTTTTACATCCTAAAATAAATTCTTGACATGTTTTGGGAAAAGTAGTTTTTTGTAAAACATTTTTACATGGAATTTTGAATACTTGAGAAAATGTTGTTACATATCAATAGAAATCTAATTTCTTACTCAATGAATTTGTGTTGCAATGGAATTAGTTTTGTTTTATTTTCACCAGAAGCACTAGCCTTTACTATCTAAATATCAAAAGATAGAATGTAACAGAAGGATGAAAACAAGATTAGACTTAATGATGGAAATAAGAAACACTAATAGCTAAATATTAGACAGATAGAAGACACGCTGATATTGTTCATGTTGTGCCCTCAAGATGTATTAATGTGGTTCTTCCTGAGTTTGTCTTACATGTAATTTAACATCATTTATTAAATTAGTATCTCGTCATTTGTGATACAGTTTTATAACTATAACATTTGACACAACCATATAATGTATATAATTTACTTATACAATTTAGAAGCTGTATATCGCTGCCTGACTGTCAATTCTTTAGTGTTGATGAATGACCACAGCCAGCCTTAATGAAAAAGAGCAGTCCACAATACAACTAGAGGGCTCAATCACAACTATTTCATTATTTCCGTTCCGTCCCATCTCACTGTTATTGTTTACTTAAGGCTACTTTAGAATGAAGATAAGCACCATCTCCAGATACATCTTGCAATAACTACAACAATGTTAACATTCAACAGTCATCATTCATTTAAGCAAGGGGGAACATAGCCTTATCAAAGCTCAATAATGTGATGCCTCTTATTTAACTGTTCCTCATATGCCATTAAAACTTCTTCCATCTTCTCACCAAAACTTTCAATCCTACTCTTTTTTAGAGCTTCAGCAGCTGTGGTGTGTATTTGTCAAGTGCAGCAAAGAAGGAAAATGGTAGATTTTGATTGGTGATCCTGTGGAATTCACTGTAGAGCTGCATGGAAAACAAAAGCTCATATGACCGTAAATGCTTAATATACCAGGCCTCACAGTCTTTCAGCAGAAAGATGCAATTTCAAATAATATGTTTCTGATCTCTTTAAACTCTGGCAAGGCAGCATGTGTCCCAGTTCAAACGAACATGCCAGCCACAAAAGTTGTGCCTTCAACCTGTTTTGTGTCATATACACTGCTGCTGTCTGTGATGCTCGATATTAATGCATGTGTATCAGTAGGCAATGACTCAACATAGATAGACTCCACATTTGAAGTCTGTACTGGTGGCTTGAATAATCTTATTGATGACAAATAGAATGCCATCATCAAATTTGTGCTTCCCCTCGAATCTCATTGTCCACAGATGTACCAGATGACAAAATCACCTTTGAGATGAGGATAATGCTCAATGTAATGATGCTTTGGTCGTAATCATACGTTGGGGAAGACTTCCTGAAGCAGTTGCCTGTGATCTGAAATCTTACAGGCCAGGTACTGAATGGTATCATCTGTGAAAGTATGAGACATAACATGCTCAACTATCTTTTAAGTCCATTAGCACCTCCAAAAATGTGTTCCCTTCTGGGACTCTGGAGCCAATGAGAACAGGTAGCAGTCCAAGCAGAGTGTTTGAATAAGATACTAACTACTAACTAAGATACACTTACTTTAATATGGTTTCTCCTTCATCCAGTTCTCATCCCCCTCCCTGCCAGACCTCTATCCCTAACCCCCACTGTTTTTGAGGAGTTGATCAGGAAGCAATTGGAGGTGGTTAGCATTTGCATTAAATGGCCCTTCTTTCTTCTCGTTGCAGTAGAACAATAGATCATCCACAGACCAACCGGTATGTGTGCCAATCTCACCCAGGTATCACACCCCACCTTTTGCTCAATTTAGAGAGGGTGTAGACAGTTTGTAATTGGTGTTTTCAAATAACTTGGGTTGCACCTTTTGTATTTTAATAACCCAGAGAACAGTTAAGGCTAATGATTGGAAGACCTTCGATAACCCGTCCTTTAAACATTATGTCTTGACTCGGTGGTCTATTTGGAACAAAGGACCTGGAAACTCCATTGTGATTTGAATCTTCCCCAATATGTTGTTCTCATGCCCATTCCCACCAATTATTGTTCAACTGGCAAGATTTTGAGGAATTGGGTGATGTTGGTCAGTTGGACAGTATTGCCCTATTCAACTCTTCCAAAGATGAAATTAACCACATGAACCACACCTTCAAACGGGTCATGCAGGATGTCGGGTAAATCCTGTGATAGGATGAAAATAAGAGAGATAGTCAGAGAGAACACAACTGTGTTTTATGCCGTAATTCTCTTCACTGTCATTCTATGTTCAACATGAACTTGAACAAGGTTATTTCAAAATTACCAGTGACTGCATCTGATGTTTGCATTTCTGTCTGGGTGGTAGGACAACATCTGCAGAAATATGTAGCCCTGAAACTGTCACTGAAACCAGCTAGCTAGCTTTTTCAACAACAGCTGCAAAGATGTGAGAATCGGCACATACATAAAGGTACGCTGTGACGACTCAATAAGGTACTCTATAGGCTTAACAAATGAAAACGTATCCTCATAATATGATTTTCTCCTTTTAGCTGTTGACAGATTGATACAAAATATTACTATTATATAATATTACTCTCTTTTTACTGTGTTGCCTTTGTGGATGGAGAATAGTTAGCATTTTCAAGAAGAAGGCAGCCTGATTGTACTGTAACTGCTCTGTTAATCACTCATCGCTACTGCGTGCTACAGGGGCGGTTTCATTTTCATCTGTATGCGCATGTTCGATGTCACTATCCCGGGAAACATTCCACATTTTGCACTACAACCGCTACATCATAGTCTGATGCATTCTGTGTGCATTATATGTTGAGTAAACATCTGTTTGAAACGTGCAGGCCCTAAATGGACATGGCACTATTTCTTTCCATGTTAGATGCCCCCTTAGATGAATAAACATGTCCCCTATCAACAAATGATTGTAGAATCACACACAGGACAATGAAATGCCCGATGTATAGTCAAATCATTGCTGTCTCCTTGTACCACTCACTTTCTCAGAATATATTCTTGACAAATGTACCTTCAGTGAGTTAAACGTGCTAAATATACACATGCAGTTGTTATACAGGCATGGTGAAATTGTGGAATACTGGCCATGGTAAAGCCTGTAATGTCTAAATAACCATTTTTCTACTAATACTTTGTTGAAGCATCTTTTGATTTTATTACATTCTTTTTGGGTAGGAGTCTATTAGCATGGCACATCTTGACTTGGCAATATTTGCCCACTCTTCTTTGCAAAAGCGCTCCAAATCTGTCAGATTACGAGGGCATCTCCAGTGCACAGCCCTCTTCAGATCACCCCACAGATGTTCAATTGGATTCAGGTCTGGGCTCTGGCTGGGCCATTCCAAAATCTTCTTCTGGTGAAGCCATGCTTTTGTTGATTTGGATGTATGCTTTGGGTCATTGTCGTGCTGAAAGGTGAAATTCCTCTTCGTCTTCAGCTTGGTGCTGCCACAACCATGCTTCACTGTGGGTATGGTGTTCTTTGGGTGATGTGCAGTGTTGTTTTTGCACCAAACATACCTTTTGGAATTATGGCCAAAACGTGAAACCTTGGTTTCATCAGACCACAACACATTTTCCCACATGCTTTTAGACTTATTTTTGCAAAATTTAGCCGGGCTTGGATGTTTTTCTTTGTAAGAAAAGGCTACCCTACCCCAAACATATGAAGAATACAGGAGATTGTTGTCACATGTAGTACACAGCCAGTATTTGCCAGAAATTCCTGCAGCTCCCTGTTGCTGTAGGCCTCTTGGCAGCCTCCCTGACCAATTTTCTTCTCGTGTTTTCATAAATTGTGGAGGGACGTCCAATTCTTGGTAATGTCACTGTTGTGCCATATTTTCCTCCAATTGATGATGACTGTCTTCACTGTGTTCCATGGTATATCTAATGCCTTGGACATTATTGTGTACCCTTCTCCTGACTGATACCTTTCAACAATGAGATCCCTCTGATGCTTTGGATACTCTCTGCAGACCATAGCTTTTGCTGTAAGATGCAACTAAGAAAATGTCAGGAAAATCCTACTAGAACAGCTAAACTTTTATTTGGGATTAATCAGAGTCACTTTAAATGATGGCAGGTGTGTACTGACTACTATTTAACATGAGTTTGAATGTGATTGGTTCATTCTGAACACAGCCACATCCCCAGTTATAAGAGGGTGTGCACACTTATGCAACCACATTATTTTAGTTATGTATTTTTTATTTTTCCCCCTAAAA
>OMNS01030685.1:13573-25947 GCA_900303225.1 Laemonema laureysi | reverse complement strand
GATATACAGAAAAACACTTCATAGTGTTAACTATACAAAAAAAAAGGAGAAAGAAACTGTACAGCATAAAAACAACTGATATACACAGCTTTGCCCGCAATCCCTCCACTCCCCAAACAAAAACTGATTTCCTTTTAAAGACACCATGAAATGAGGGAGATCCCGTGTCACCCCATTAAAAATGATGCGCTACCAAATAAAAACCGAATTGTGTGAAAAGTGAGAAAACTCACTGGCCCCGCTGTGTGCGAGGCCATGAACTTTAGACACAGAATTAAAAAATAATGGCTGTACGGCTTCGTCATGTACGACGAACTCTGGATGTTTGGATGTTGCCAGGTTACGAAAGAACCGACGGATGCGATAGTAGACTTCCCGTTTCATAGTGTCTTTAAGTGAACCGTGTACACGGGGGTTAAATGCTTTATATAAACAAGAAAGAGAGGAAAAGGCGACCGTAGAACGACTGCTCTCTACTCGTCGTCGTCGTCGTCGTCGTCATCGTCGTCGTCGTCTTCGTCGTCGTCGTCGTCATCGTCGTCCTTTCTCTCCGCCTTGGCCGGAGCCTTGGCCGGAGCAGCGCTGCCCGGCTTACTCTTAGCACGGTACGCTGCGACGTCCTGCGATTTAACATTAAACACTGTCAATGCCTTGGGACAAATAAAATATATATATACACACACACACACACACACACACCAGTTCAGAGTGTCAGCCTTTGCCTGCATTAGAGACACAATACCAAGGATTGTCTCTCCGTTTCACTAACATGTGGTGAAATGGTTAAGTGCTAAACCCACATTATGAATGGACATTTAATCATATGGCCAATGCAACAGCGCCTTGAGTTATCGTACATCGTTTCTACACTGCCGTGCGTGATATGTAATTCTGGTGAGAATTGGGTCAACAAATGTTCCTTTAAAAATAGGTGGTCCTTACCTTCTCATACTTCTCCTTCAGTTTGGAGGCCTTCTTCTCATAGGGCTGCTTGTCTTCTAAGGCAGTGTTGTTCCACATCTCACCCAGTTTCTTGGCAACATCTCCAATAGTGAGACCAGGGGTTTCACCTTTGATCTTGGGACGGAAGTCGCCACAGAAGATGAAGAATGCGGACCTGCAGGTTGGAGGGGAAAGTAAACAACTCTGTCATTCAGTCATGTGGTAGGTTTCAACTCTTGTCTATTTATTGTCCATTTACTGTATGTTAATAAAGAGTTTCCATACAAATAAATGAGTAAAGACATGCTTATAATAGCAGTCTGAAGTGTTTTGAAGTGCTTTGAAGTGTAGTACTTACGGTGGCCTCTTGGGGGCGTTTGGGTCCTTAAACTTCTTCTTCTTTTCCGTCTTTGGTGGAATGTAGGTCTTCATCTCCTTCTCATAGCGTACCTTGTCCAGCTTGGCTTTGTCCTCAAACTTGCCCTTCTCCTGGGCAGACATGGTCTGGGGAATCAAAAAAGAATTCGAATTTATTGATTTTTTTGCAGTATACAATTGTATAGGTCTACATTGCAACGAATACCAATTCTGATAGCGCAAGCAAAATAAATATGAAGTTAATATACATAAATTGTATGTTTCCTACCTTCCAACGTTCAGAGCACTTCTTTGAAAACCTGGCAAAGTTAACAGCAGTATCTGGGTGCTTCTTCTTGTGCTCCTCGCGACAGGTCTGGATAAAATAGGCATAGGAGGACATCCTCCCCCTTGGCTTGGTTGGATCTTTCCCCATTTTGATGACAGTATCTATAATAACATTTTGATTCAAAATCAGTGAAGCAAAATACTACTATATACTAAATATTACTACTACTAACATCAATACACATTTAGGTTTTTCATCAATAAGCTACTAAATACAATATGGATAGTAACGTATTTGGATTTTGTTATTTAATGTAATCCAAATTATTTGAATAATTGGGCTAGTGTTAAACAGCTTGAAATTAAGTTAAATCAGTGCGCGCGACATCGTCATTTCGTGACACGTTAATTGCCCTTCCCTAGACCTAGCGCATTCTTGTATGATTGACCTAACTTGACGTGTCCAAGCGTTCTAAAAACACCCACATAAAAAAACTGCAACCAAAAACGTTATCTGCACATTAAATAAACAGTAAACAAAACTGACACGATAAAGTTGACATAGCCTAGACGTCTAGAGCCATAACTATTGCCCACGATCGGTGGTCATTGGACTGGAAAAAGTAATGTTTCATTCTAAAATCCTTAAGGCAGAACTAATAGCTTAAACAACATAAACGATAATTGTATGTCAGTGTTCATATGTTGTGTTAAAGGGCAGAAAGGCCAAAATTATGACAATTTTTAAAAATAATTATTTTATTTGGGTGGAAAACATGCAAAAGACAACAAAAATCAACGTATGACAAATGTCGTATTTCGGTGATTAAAGTTGATATTTTGTAATAAACGACATTGAAAATGCGTTTCCCTGTTAAAATTGCATACAACTGTAACTCATGTAAAGTCCATCGTCTGAAGTAGTAATGGCGCATAGGTTCTTGTTGAGAAAAAGGAGGTCAACAACGACGGCAATATTTCTTCTTCCATTTTGTGAGAAAGCCTTCTTCATGAAAGAAAGTCTGCCTCAAATGCCTCCTCCCGCCTTCCAGTTCGCTTAGCTTCACGAAAAATATATTAGGAAACCCGGCGATCTTGGCAAAAATTTTCTCCAACAGATTTCCATTGCACTAGCCGCCTTGTATAGTAATACGCTGGGTCTGTACTATGTCTATGTACGGGCTGTATTGAGTTGGTTCCTGTGAGCTCAGAATGGCCGCTTGTCTTCATCCACTAACATGGAGAATATGGCTCCTTCTCTTTGTGTCAATGCACGGCCATTGCGCTGCGTGCAATAGAGGGCAGAGCGACCGCCGCAACCACATTTTTTAAACCTACGATTTGAATACTTTAGAATTATCGGAAAAATATCACGTTTGCATTATTACAATAACGAAAGATTGAATTTTATTTCACCCTCATTTGGGGCTATAGTTACAGCCACATTTGTCGAAAAATAGACGTTAGAAAAAGTTGAACCGAACTGCGCCTCTACGGCTGGCTCATTTGCCTCACTGCCTTGTTTCCTATGCGAATACAGTCAGCCATTACAGTAAAGCGCAGATTGTCGGATATTTTTCTCACCATTTTATGGCATTCCTTTAGGAATAATAAACTGCCACTCACTGTTTTTCAGAGACGACGTCGCTTTTTCCAGATGTTTCCTTGTTTCTAGATTTGTTTTTAAATTCCCATGCTTTCAAGTCTTCACATGACAGGCTTTCAGCCTTGCAATGCACTGCAATGGCAATGACTAGCCAACAGTCATGTACCATTGTAGCTAACGGTGTTAAGCGCTACCCAGTTGTCTTCATTTTTCATAACTATTACTACTGCGCAAATTGTCCCATTACTGTAAATACGACATGTCATGAATATACCAAATTATCTATATTTAACAAAATCAACATTTACCGTCGAATTTAAGTGAAATGTATATTTTCCTATTTTACAAATCGTGTAGTCTGAAGTCCTAGTCTGAGAAACGTTATATCGCCTGCTTAGCGTTAGCAAATCTTTGTTTTTTGACGTTTATTCGCAATAATATTTTTGGAAAATGTCAAGGATTATCCACTTCAGCAAAACTAACATATGAACAAAATATTAATGAATGTTATTTTCATTTTCATCCCGACCGACACTTTTGCAATACATGCGTGTGATACTTACCAAGGTCTATCGCTGAATCTCAATGGTCTGCAATGGCTATGTGAGGGAGCAGTAGTGATACGCAGTGTCTTCAGTCCTCAGCTCTCTAACATTAGGGCTCACGCTGTATTGGCTGGCGCTCAGAGTAGTACTCGTTTGATTGGTGAGAAGCTTTTCATTGTCCTAATATAAAACTACGCACCATTGGCTGACTATTGTGCTACGTCATTCCGATTTTCTAGAGCGCGTGGATACAAAAACACTTCTCTGGGCACGCTGGAGCAAGTACTATAGTGTGTTCGCTATAGTATTGAGCTCACTATGTTCAACGGTAGAGTAGGCAAGTCAATTGACGAGACAACGAGGGGCGCCTGCGTTGCGAAAAGTGATGTGTTTGTTTTTTTCCACGTCTTTAAGCTGCAATATTGTCGGCTGACCTTAATGAATGCTAACAGTATTTGCAAATTAGGACTGATCACAGGCATGATAATATAAGTATCTTATTTTCAAATATTTTTTGTTTTCATGTTTTTTACTTGGACATCTTGTGGGGATTGGTTTGTCAATCCCAACACACATTTTAAAAGGAAATTGCGACTTTTCACTTAGATTAACTACATAGATACCTCGAAACGTTATGCATCTTTACCTGCGTGTTCACAATTAGTTTTGTTTCTCGTTTCCTAGCACTTCGAAATAATAACAAACCAACTAGGCCTTTTTCCAAACAACAAATTAACACACTTTTCTTAATTTCATATTTGGTATATTGTTGGTTTGTTGTTAAAAGCTAAAGATTATGGTTGGTACCTGCCCTAATATTTAGCTTTTAATTTGCTTGTGTATAACTCCTAAACATACAGAGAAAGGCTCAGGTGATTCAGATAAAATGAAGAATACAAATATTATATATTATGGTAAAAATAAATAAATTCGAAGGTAGCTTTTGTTTTGGCTACTTAGGCCTAGGCATGTGCTGATAACAGCTTCCACTAATGATGGTGTGTGGTGCTTTAACACCTTCAAAACAATACTTAAAGTCTCAATATATAAAAATGCAGGCATATTTCCATAGGCTTAGCCTACATGGCTAGAGTGGGCTTACATTTGACAACCATTCTCATCTTAGAGTTAGGCTCCAAATATGTTAGCAATATAGCAAATGTGGCCGATACGAAATGAGTGAAGGACATTTGTCATGCAAAATGATTCTCATATGAACCAATACAATAACAATAATAATAATAATATCATTAAGTTAAATGCATGGGTTGGGACCTCTCCACCATGTGCACTAAATGACATGGTTAGCCTGTATGTTGGATTTGCTAGACTGACCTCAGTAGTGTTCACGTTATAATGCAGAAATACAGACATACTGTTTTGTTCAAATTATAGGACTGAGTACATGTTTAGCAGCTCATATATGAACACAGGATAGACTATACTAATTGATGTAATTGTGTCAAGTGAGTAATTGGTGAAACCAAACATAAGTCTCTCTTTCTTCTCATTAAAGAGTGACAAAGTGATAAGGGGCTAGAAGGCGACAATTTATGCATTCTAATGAGTGCTCCCTGGGAAATGTATGCACATTATTTAAAAGGTGACGATACAATGTGCCGGGGTCTTTGGAGAAGTGATATGAGGGTGCTGGCATGAATGGCATAAACATGGAACATATTTAGTTATCTTCTCGTTCTCGCGAACAACAATATAGTCATTTGTTTGCTGAACAAAGCATGTTACATGTCACATATATTGCGTAAAAGATATTTGATCAGGTTCGGTGCGTTAATCATGACTAGTCTTTCATGCATGAGACCGTACAACCAGCAGAACGTTTGTGTCGACAAAGGGGGGAAGAAAACTGCAGCTGCACAACCGGCGGCAAACGGAAATAGAACGTTTCTGTTGCGAACTCGGATGATGCACATGGGGACATTGACCGGCTATGATTAATCCATTATTCCGTCCATTATATATTCTTTTCTTTGAAATGGAATTGATTTCTGTAAGTATTTTTGTCATACGACAGTATTTTTTTCAAGCAGTTCCAGTTTTAACCACAATAACTAATGCTTGTTTAACCACTAGCTCTATTCAGTAACGCGTTAACCGGTAGTCTATACATAGCATTGCAGCATATTCAATTCAGCAGGGAATATTTACTTTATTTAAAAAATCGATTAGCACATTATTATTTTGGGTCTCTGTTGTTCAAGGCCAATTTCAGATTCCAATCTGATATGCTAAATAATGTTTGTTGTGGCATGCATCACGACAACTAATTAACATTATACTGATATTATACATGTCGTTCTTTCAATTGCTGTGCTTTTTATTTTGGTTGTGCCTTCATCCAGCCGTCTCATGTTGAATAATGTACTTATCTTAACAGTTTGCCTACTTGACTGTCACGCTAGTTTGATAGGGCCAATGTATGTACTGCTTACTGCTAGTGATTACACGTGCTTGTGGGCCATCAGTTATGCTTCAGTGTGGAGTAGACCCTGGCTAACATGTTTTGTCTTGTTTTATTCTCTCGGTCAGCGTTTCCCAGTGTGAGCCATGTTCCAGTGATATGGTAATGTTTAGCAAATGGCAACGGACGGCCTTGGACCAGATGAGAAACGGTGGTTTGCCAATGACCAGTGAAGACACTGGTTTCGGGGCTCTGACCCCAACCCTGGCGGGGTATTTGGGAAAAGTCAGTTGAAACTCAATGTCAACCTCTCGATTGTGTCACTTACGCAAAGCTGCATTTGACTTGGTGATACTGCTGAGAGCAGTCCAAATTGGTTACAAAGACGTAAATCTTTGGTATCCAAAGGCGAAAGTACTAGGGTTTTAATAAATGAGATGGGTGCTAGCAGTTATAGTGCTCTGTGTACTGTATTACATGTTTGCATAACTTGTGTGAAGATCTCTTCCACGAAGGCTTTGTTAATGTTTGTTTTCATTTAAAGGTTCAGGAAAGAGTTTCCTCATTGGAGAATTGTCCCTGGTGCTCTTCCAAGGGCCTGGTCTATGCGCTGCACTTCTATCGTATCAACTTCCAAGAGTCCATCACCCTCTGTACAAATCCACAGGTATGTACACTAAAAGCCATCCTTTCCAACCTAATGGTAAAGCCATTCTTGCAGCTAGATATTTTAAGCCGATACCATTATGTGAATGTGAGGAGTATTCTGATATTGACATTTTGGCTAATAATCACTAGGCTGAGTCAGAGAAGTCCTGCTCTTAAATAATGCTAATTTGGAGCACCCCGTTCCATTGTGAGATGAGAACGTACAAATATTCACATATTTTTTGGTTATGACATGTCTTTGTCGAAGACTCACAGTGGTATTGTACGGCAAAATTGAAATAAAACTTAAATGCAGTGGTCGACAATAAATCAATATCAACATGAATTGCGCTAAAATCTTACTCGATGATACTTAAAAAAGTATCATCGATGATACTTAAAAAAAATAAATGGTCAATATTTTTGTTAAACATTATTTACAGCATCAGTCACTGATTCAGCGCAATGCGTTCAAGCAGAATACAATAGGCTACGTCAGTGCGTGATGCCAGGCTAGGGATGCAAGAAATACCAACGTCGAGGCTAGCGGGATGCACTTCTAAACAGCAATTTTAATGTTAATTGGGGACATTTCGAAATGTGAGGCCTATCCAGTTTAATTGCTTTGCTTTACTTTGTAATTCACCTATTGTGTAGAAATATTGACCAAAGGATGGCTCTTTAGAGAGAGGAGTGCTGCTGCCTGACGGCTTAGCTTGGATGCCTCCTGAGCAGGTGTACACCGCTAGACACACCGGGACTAGATACCTGTGACGGCGTCTTCAGTTCCCTGTGTCAGATCGCTGTAATTCGGAGCGTGAATATCTGTTGAATATCCAATAACTTAATTCCACCTAACCCCGGGCCAGCCACTAAACGTCGAACGAACGAACCGCCAGTTGCGTGGAAGTGGTTCGGCTATCAGAGATCCGATCAACGGCAGCTTTCTGCGAGACAGCGGTGATCGACTAATACTGGCAACACAACGAAGCTGTTCTACCGTCTGAAGCGGCGTCGCCCACTAGAACATACCGGGAGTCCGAATCGGAGGCCCCCCGTCACGGTTGAAGCCAACCTGTAAAACCACCGCCTGTTGTTACTGGTCATTATTTAACTGCTGACTTTTGTGTTTTGCTTCAGCTTTCGCACTCTTGGCGCCGTGCCTGTAAATTGTTCTATGCGCGCTATGACGCATTTTGTCCTATTCATTTTTCTTATATAAGGGCCGATGGGAATAAAACGTGACCGTAGATTTCTTTTTCATGACATTTTTATAGCATTTCTTTATAGACATGCCATAGACTTGACACATTCTTTAGTCAGACATGTTTGAAGGCGCAGACGTCCGTTGCTCTGTAAATTCTTTGCAGTTGAAGGAGAGTTTATTTCTTCTTCGGCGGCCTTTCTAGTGTTAACACATTAATTGACTATTATTGTAATAATTATCGCATTTACCGATACAAGAAACTACATTGTGAGATAGATTTTGGTCTTCTCGTCCAGCCCTAATTAAATGGATTCAAAATGCTGGTGGCCTGGGATTAGGTCAGCGTGACACTGTGGCCCTCTATGGCCTTTTTAATTGCAAGCATTCATGAGAGTAATTTGCTGTGTCCTGTGTCATCACGGCGCTCGCCTTGGGTCTCCTCCATCCTCCGCAGTGCCTCTTTCCCCTGGTGAGTAGACCTTTGGAGGACGTCTTGGCGGAGCTGGTCCCGGCAAAGGAGCAGAATGGAGGCAAAAGGAAGAACGGCCAGGTGTCGCAGGGCGACGGTGTCGCGGGACCACCTTCCAAACGCCTGCGGTCAACTGGGGACGAGCAGGCGCTCGACGTCGCCGAAGAAGAACCGCCAGCCATTGAGGTTGACGGCACGGAGTTCAAAGCGCCGCGGGATGCCTGCGAGGAGGCTCCGAGGAGGACACTTCCTTCAGAAGGTCTCGTCCCTCCTGGGGCCGCGGGTAAAGGAGAGTGCGCCGTGGTTAATGGCGACGCTGTGCTTGTGCCGATGCGCTCGCCCGCCAAACCCACAACCGACGACACTGCACTTGCGCCAGCCAGCGCCCCGTCACCCGAAGGAGCGCTCGGCGCGATCGGAGCCACGTCGCCAGCGTTTTGCCAATCTCGCCATGCCTCGGAGGTAAAGGATGAGACCCCTGGTGACGTGCCGTTTAGGCAGGCGAACGGCCCGCTCCGCGAAGGCCTCAGACCTTGCGATCCGGACTCAAACCAGTGCAGAGTGCCTGTTGAGGATCCAGTTGAGGCCCCAGTGGATAACAACTTGACGCTGCCCCCGGCCGACGAGCCGCCGATGGCTCAGAAGCCGTGGCCTCTGGACAGTGACGGGACCTCTATGTTTACGGAAGGCACAGCAAGTGAGGTACAACCAGAGGCACTGGCCCCAACTTCAGAACAGACGGATCCAAAGAAGAACGCGGGAAACGTTCCGCCGCAACTGCCGGAGGCCGTGTCCCTCAAGGGGCCGGAGAAGCTGGTGTCCCTGCCGCCCAGGCTCTTCTGGTCGAACAGTGACAACCTGTGCTGGCTGGATGCACTGCTGGTCGCTTTGGTCAACTGTAAGAGCCTGAGAGACCACAGACCCAGGGACGGGCCCACAAAGTCACCCATATGGGGGCTCCTCAGGAAATACGATGAGGTCTGTGCAGCTGTCCAGGCACACCAGCACACTGGCACAGGTGAGTGGTTCCTAACCAACTTACAGTTCGACCTCATGGATTTGATTTGAGCTGGGGGTGCATCGTGCACCATTTCAAAATGTTCATAACTCTAAAGACTATGAGACAATATCAGTCTATAAACGTCTTAACTGGGCTGAGCTGTTCAGTTTTGGGCTCCAGGAGAGAATTATGTGTGCTGGAATAATGTTCTAAAGCAAGCTCTTGCATACTGGAAACAATGAAATATTTTACACATAATCAAAAGAATATGCAAGTTATGTGAATGCAAGTTTGTCAATACGTTTAAGAATTGATAATGGTTTGCCCTTCTTTTGAGGGAGTTGATCAAAGCATCTATTTAACTCAAATCTGGTCAAGAATGAAAGGATGTCCATCTTTTTAGATGTATTGTAGAGCACTTCTAGACGGGGGGGGATTAATGGTGTTGTGTGCGTTGACCCCTGTGACCCCTCTGTCTAGACGGGGTTGTGAGGGTCCCAAACGGAGTGCTGCAGAATGCCTACTCGGACCTGCAGAGCATCCGAATGTCCGTCTTCACGCTGCTGCAGCCCAAACTACAGTGCCGACTAGGTAGGTTCATTTTATTTTATTTTTTTTGCAGGCAAGGTTGGCCACCCCACTAAGCTAACCTGCCAGCCCGCTAAGCTAACCTACCACTCCACTTAAATGAGTGCATTGCTTCGAACGGCAGTGCTAATGCCAATAGCCCCAGCTCCTTCTTTCTTGTTGTGATGGAAAAGAATATCAGGGTGTTACATAAGCGCCGACTAAGTAGCCGACTACTCCTCGCTCCTCTTCAGCCGGGTGCATTAATGCCCGACATCATATAAATTGACTGCATTTCTGAACTTGGGTGAACGCGTCTATTTAGCCTTCCTTTCATAACGAGGCAGTTGATTTGTCGTCTGTTTGAGTACTCGTCAAGCAAACCATGGACGATTTGCAAAAATACAAGGGTTTTGAAGCAGGGTGTATAATGAAATAGTCGGAAGGCCTTCGCCGTCGCATATCGTTGTTCAGACTAAAATCGGTTCGTTCCTCAACGATTAGTGGCCAACCCGGGTAGGCGGAGTTCCCCCCACGTTCGACTCGGGAAGTTTAATAACAACGACCGCACGCCAGGAACGTCCCGACATCCACAAACTGAAAGGGAAATGTAGCGCTGTGTTAAAAACATCACATATCTCAATAGCAGTTTATGTAGTTTGAAAGTCGTTTGTTGTTTTTAAGTTGGAAAGATTTTATATTTGTTATTTATATCTTTACGCTCCGAATTACAGCAATCTGACGCAGGGATCACCGGTACGAGTCCCGCGTGTCTAGCGGCGTATACCTGCCCACGTGGTTTCCAAGCGAGTCAATATTTCTCCACAATAGGTGAATTACAAAGTACCCCTGCACTAGACGCTAGCCTAACTAAAACCGGATGCATCTCACGTTTCAAAATGTTCCCACTGGATATAGCGTTCAAATGGCTGTTTAGAAGTGGAGGCCTATATCCCGCTAGCTGTACAACAGTAATACGCAGGTATAAAAAAAACATAATACTGCGTGGGCAGAGCAGCTCCAGTGTGAATATAACACACACAGACGGTATAAAATACACCGCGGTATTCGAGTGGTTCAAACCTGTGTGTTATTTTAGAAGGAATAATTGAACGTCATTTTGGGCCAATTTTGACAGCCCTAGTAGAGATGGAAGAAATACAGAAAAATTATAATTGAAAATACGGTCCAAAGGGCACTTTTAAAAAGCTTAAAATGTATGTCCGCTACAGTGAACATACATTTTCCACTAATTTACACATACCGAAAGTCAGTCATTTCATACAGTGCGTTACAACCACACTGGGGCTCGGCTCGTCAACATTTATTTTTTTTTACCTGCTTTTTTACTGTTATAGAGCTACCAGGATACACTTCTAGTGCTGCTGCCCGATGGTTTCATTTGGAAGCTTGGGATCTCCTGGGCAGGTAGACACCGCTAGACACACCGGGACTCATACCGGTGATAATGTAATGTAATGTAATGATCGTGTCTTTAGCTCACCGCGTCACATCGCTAATACAGAGCGTGATTATCCGTTGAATGTCCATTATGTTTCTAAGGCTTTTAATGCACCACCACAGCAGCGCTACGCTGCTATATATTTCACTTTCAGTTTTGATGGGTCGGAACGTTCCTGGCGGCCATTATTGTAAAACTCCGCCCACCCTGGCCAGCTCCTCAATGTCGGTGAACAAACGGCCGCAAAAGGTTTTTGAAGACTTCAAATAGTAAAACAAATAGAAAATCAATGTTGCGGTCAATGTTGCTGATGTGGCAGGCTGCCACAAATACATCAATGTATGGGAAACACTGAAGATTAGTTTGTGGACTTTTTTTCCCCTCCACTCGGGACCCTTGCGAAACATATATCGCAAATTGTCTTCCTCTTAAACTGAATACGTCCACACCGGAGACGACACGGGTGCAGCGGTTTGACATCATGAGCGCGACAAACGGCAAGTTGTGCCTGCGAAGGCAATGGAAGCAATATTGGCTTCGAATTCAATGGCAACTATTTAATTATCGGAATAATGCGCAATAATAACAATGTCCCATTGTCGGCCGATAATTTGTCGTGCATCCCTAATAATGGCGTGTTATAATAATTTAGCTGGCCTGTAGTAGCCTACTTTTAAATTGGATTAATTGGATTGGCAATTTTGTCCTATTTCTATTCTATTCTATTTAGTCTTTTATCCTAAGTGACAGGGAAAGTTTTTCTTTTTAGATGAATGCCATTAATGAGCAGGCAGGGGTTATGCATCATCCTCTAGGTCAGTGGTTCCCCCTAACCCTAACCCTACCCCCACCCCCCCCCCG
>OMNS01030680.1:0-14050 GCA_900303225.1 Laemonema laureysi | reverse complement strand
AGAAATCACCCCCCCCCCCCCCCCCCCCAGGTTCCCTTGACAGCCATTCTACATTCTCCTCATCATACCCTCATCCTCAGTGTATAAAAAGACACTCCACAAGTGTATACAAAGACAATTGGTATTTTTGCGTCTGCTATAGGACACTATACACCATAGATGAGTTAAGGAATAAGTCCACTTTTGCGTGAGCATGGATTCCCTGGTAGTGTTATGGAAGGAAGCATGGGGGCTGGAGGCTTGACATTTAATGTGTTTAACTGAGAGCCACGGCCCTGTGGAGCTTCTTAATCCCGGCCTGATGGAATTCCTTGGTTGATTACTCCTACGCTCGCTGCCTTTTAAGGACACATCTGCAGTGGTCTTGGCCAAACAGTCGGAGTGCTCACAAATCAAACACTTAGCCTGTAGTGACTCTCCCCCTGGATGTATCGCTGCAGGGCTTTGAAACGCTTGCCTGTATTTTGACTCTAAGACGCTAAGAAACCCACACATGCTGTTAAGTAGGTTTTTTAGGTATGTTCAGTGACTAATTTTAAGGATGAGACATTGATAAAGCTCTGGCTTACAACCGCAGACGCCACTGCATGATTAGGTGTTGCATCATGGGTTACATCATACTTTGTTTATATCTACAGGGAAAAAAGGGGAGGGAGTGGGATCCTCTGTTTATATTCTCACTCTCTGAGATCATCTATCTATCTATCCATCGTCTGCCTGTCCATCCACCCATCCATACATCCATCCATACATCTATCCATCTATATCTATCCATCTGTCTTCTAACAAAGTCAATATACCTACTACTATAGTACAGGCACAGTAAAGTACACTAAAGGGTCTAGTGAAGGTTAATATACTTTCTACTAATAGTACTAAAGGTTCTGTGAATATATCTTGTACTCCCCTCTTCCTTCCCCCAATAGGGTGAGCCCAAGAAGGAGAGCCGGAAGCAGGAGTACCTGAGGAAGAGAGGCCTGAGCCAGGAGGGGAACGAAGACAAGAGAGGAGGACTACAGAGACAGGCCAGCATCTCGACAGAGCGAGACGCCATGCTGGACTCCAAAGAGGAGTCCCAGGGCCTCTCCAGTCGATACAGCAGAAGGAGTGAGGTGCGAGTAGACACCAAGGAGACGTGTGAGGACAGCAAAGTTCAAAAAGACAGGAGAGAAGCCCGCGAGAGCACCGGCAGCAAAACCAAAGACATGATCTCCAAGTTGCAGGAGAAGAAAGAAAAGGAGAGCCAGGAGAAAGAGAAGAAAGAGGACTCCAGGAGGAAGGATGACAGCAAAACCAAAGATATAATATCCAAGTTGCGAGAGAAGAGCGAGAGGGAAGGGAGCAAGGAGAAAGACAGAAAGGATGAGGTCAGGACCCGGGGACGTGTCTCCATGTTGCTGGAGAAGCAGAGTAAGGCAGAAGAAAGCCAGGCAGATGAGAGAAAAGCTTTTGACAAGGATCAAGCCAAAGTCAAACTTGAACGACAAAAGACTGAGAAGGACGAGGGTGACGGTGTTCAATTGACCGCCGAAAAGGTAGAGAAACGGAAAGAGACCGCTGAGGAAGTGAAGCCAAATGACCAAGCAAAAGAGGAGAGGAAAGTAAACGCACACAAGAACGTTGAGGAGAACAAGTCCAAAGAGGGCCAGGATGAGGGCAAAAACAACAAATACTCCAGAGCCAACAACGCTGAAGAAAGTAAGACTCTCAACAACTGTGATACAGGCAAAAGTCCTAACAGCAAGGGCGAGGAGGAGGAGGATGAGGACGCTAGCATGTTTGACGAGCTGATGGAGCAGGTTCGAACCAATGACCCATCTCTCCTTGAGCTCAACGTCAATAACTCTGAGGTAATCAAGGTCAAAACGCTCATTCAGTTCGCCGAAGTGCTGCACAAGAACACATACATAAAGACATTTGCCTTGGCCAACTGCCGGGCTGATGACCACGTGGCCTACGCTATCGCAGGCACCCTGAGCCACAACAACACCATCACCAGCATAAACCTTGACTCTAACCTTCTCACCGGCAAGGGCATAATGTCCATCATCCAGGCCTTGCAGCGCAACTCCACCCTTACAGAGCTACGCTTCCACAACCAGCGGCACATTTGTGGTGGCAAGACAGAAATGGAGATGACCAAAATTCTAAAAGACAACACAACCCTGCTGAAGCTGGGCTACCACTTTGAACTGGCGGGCCCCAGAATGACCATGACCAATATACTGAGCCGCAACATGGACCGGCAGAGACAGAAACGCCTTCAGGAGCAGAAGCTGGCCCAGGCCAACGGGGAGAAGAAGGGAACGCTGGAGGTACCCAAGACTGGTGGTGGTGGTGGCTCTCTTAGAGGCTCGCCTAAGGCTTCCCCAAGACCCTCTCCCATCCCTTCGCCCATTCCATCGCCAAAGCTCACTCCCAAGAGAGGTGGAGCAGGAAGCCCTGCTCCACCGCCACCTCCACCTCCGCCTGGGGGTGGACCTCCGCCTCCCCCTCCACCCATGCTAGATGTGGACTCCCTTAGGAACTCCCTGACACCAGTTTCACGGAGGAAGATGGATGCAAAGGGCCCAGCAGGTAGCAAAAACTCAAGGGACCAACTGCTGGCCTCCATCAGAGGAAGCGCTGTTACCCAACTGAAAAAGGTAGTGTCAAATATGTATATGGATTCACTTGTCAGCAAGTAAATTATATTCACATCTTATATTTACCGACGCATCTCTTTATTTCATGCAGGTTCCCGTGCCAAAGTGGTTGCAATAATTGCCACTGGAATGGACAGGCCACCAGAAAGGGATAGTGCTGGTTGACTGGCCACCAGTCTTCAAGGGGCTACTAAATATGAATATCCTCCCATGCTGTTGTAACATTGTTTTGTAGAATTGAACCGTGGGATACATGGAGGCAGAGCAAGAAAGTAAAATGGATGAGATGAGAAATCCATTGGTTTGAAACGAATAGCCCTCACAATGATGTCCTCCCCTCTAACACTGGACCAATAAGACGCTATGGAGAATGAGTGATGCAGGGGTGTCTTGAACTGCAGCAAGTGTCAAGAGTTTGTGGTTGCTTTTTTTCCTGTTCATATTTATGCTTTACCTGTTATTTGCACTTGATTATATGAAGCCAATCATGTAATTAAAATGGACGAATGTGAGCGCGGCTGAAATAAAGAGAGACATAAGATTTACAAATAGCTTTATGAATCAATCTATAAAAGCCAGCTATTGATAGACAGAGCAATCATTTGTGGGAGAAAATAAAACATATAATGCTTTTCACTTGAAATTCTGCACAAATGTGGAATTCTATGCGGAAGTCAATCAGGGAAGTGTAAAAAAATAATAATAAAAAGAAGTACAGCAGCTTTTCTTAACAATTTGACAGCGCCAGGGTTAACAAATTGATGGAATGAAACAAGGTTTGTGGTGTGTCTCAATGCCAAACCTCAAGACATCTCAGGCAATGTTCAACACATTGGATAACAGCCCAGTGGATTCCTGGTCTATGATAACAGTATGCAGGACAGAATTACACATTAGAGTCTTCATCAGGAAGTAGAAACAGACATTTATTTTTTTCAGTATCAAAACTGATATCTGTATTATTTTAGGCTGGGGGGGGTTGAATATCGTAGATAGTTCTTAGATTAAATAATGTGTTTAACACAGTATTTAACAGTTTTGTCTCATGCCATACGTAGGCCTATAACAGAATGTCCTCAAACTGTTCTAATGTGATATAAATGGTGGTGATGCTGACGGTTGTACATTGTGGAACGAATGCTTTTATGTTGTATTATTACACAAACATGCCTTAAAATTCCAATGCCTGTATGTCTTCAATTAAAGGCAATGGTGTAGTTTTAATGGAAAGTCACAAATATGGTATATTTGGATTAGGCCTATATATTAGTATTAGTGTTCACCAACGGGAATAACTTGCTGTCGCTGTTTCACCTCAATGTTGTTCGAGGCTGGAGGGAAACATTGGCACGTACCCCAGCAAGACAGCAAGTTAGTCAGTCAGCAAGTCAACTATACCCTACCCAGCTGTTTGGGTATTCAGGGGGGAGATGGAGAGTAAGGGATAGCAGGATAGCAACAGGCTAGTTTATGTATTCAGGGAGAGAGAGAGAGAGTGAGAGAGCGGGACAGCAGCAGGCCAGTTTATGTATTCATCTCCTTGCCTCAGCCTCTGCATCCACAAAATGCCTATATTTGGTCATTTCTCAATGGAGACTTGCTCTGCAACCCATTCCTTTACTGTTTGTATGTGCCATGGGGCCAGCGGTCTCTACACTACTCTGGCCAATAGTCCAGATCTCAGATGAAGGGAAAAAAACATATGGAGATGACTGGTTAATAGTTACTAAACACCAGACTGCAGTTACCCGTCAAACACAGAGATGGCATTAGCCCTACCCAGAATTATAAAAATCTATATTTTCCAAACGTCAGAAACCGATTTATTTCTTTTATTTATTCATTCATGGGTTGGATGTTGAATTAAAAAGGAATGTCCATCGTATTGCAGGCACGGATAAAGATTATTATTAATGGTATACAAATCTCATTTGACAGATGACAGCAACAATAGACCTAGGGCCTAACGCATTCTCGTTCTAATTTTGGCTGGTGATGTCACACCAACCTTGGCGTCACATGACACCAATTGTGCTTGTTAACTGTATGGTTTATATCTCTGTCGTTTGATTTTAGTGTTTGATCACCATTGTTTTATTCAGGAAAAAACGTCTGTAACAGCCCTTTAAAACCATAGGCCAGATGTGTCAACCTCAATCTATACAGGGGCCATATCAAAAAATTATAAGCTTTGAGGGCCTGATATTCTAAGTATGCATCATTGGCTATAGCAGAGCTATAGCGTACGCTTTCATGTGGGCGTGAGGGGGAGCGTGGTGCGGCAATGCAGCAACCACGTATAGGAACTCGTTTGCAGTGCTTGCTGGGATTTGTAGTGCCGCGTTTCGCCGGAGTTACAGATGCGGGCTAAAATTTATTAAAAACTCAAATGATTGCGTGGGTCGGATAGAATTAGGCCCCCCGCCTGGTATTTTGACACATGCGCCATTGGCTGCTACTCTTAGACACATGTTGGTGTTACGTCAGCTTGACGAGCGTGTTACGTCAGTTGGAACACAAGAAGAACAAAATGGAGGAATACGCGAGAGAGCCATGGTAGGTGCTGCAGAAATACTTACAGATTTAGTTTTTATCCAGTAGGGCCCACTGATTGTGTTGAACAAATTTACAATAGAAGTCGCGTTTGATGTATTTTTTAAAGTATTAAGTACTATTAGTAATATAACATTTTGTGAGGCTGTTGACTGACGTTGATTGCAATGCTAACACCGTGTAGCATCAAGGCTCCACCACCAGAGCATTGAAAGTCAATGCTAGTCACGTTGCTAGTGACCTTGTGGAATATCTATTCAGCAACGATTGTTACACATGTCATTTAATTAGTGAAGTGGCATGTTATTCCAGTCATGTCATTGTTTACACTATTATTTAGTTATTCGAGCGGTACCACGTTTTTTGGCTGCTATTTATACATAATATGAACTTGGTGGCAGTGACTGCATTTTAAATATGTTGTTGCTCAACATACTAAACTAAACTAAGTTTAGAATCTTTTTGAACTATTGGTAATGTATCGGAAGGTATAATGATTCCCGTAACCAAATACAATGTATAAACATTGTCGAGTAATGTGTTGATATACCATGCGATGTTGGTGAGATGGAACTGATAAATGTGCTTACACATGCAGTTGGCAAAGTCCAGTGAAACTTGAATAGTTGGGTAATGATGACAATCCAGTCGTATAATATTCCGATTGCATTGATTTGTCTCCTTGTGGCATTGTTATAGTTTGTAAGCATTTCCGATATTGAGACAATAATGTCATACGAGGTCAAGGCTACCATTTATACCTACAGAAATACTCTTCCCTCACCATAACAGTCCGAGTCGATGCTAAGGGACCTCATGTATTACTGTATGTATGTATTACATGTATGTATGTATGTATATATGTTTTTCATTTAGTCCCTGGAGAATCGTGGACGATTGTGGGGGGGCCTTCACAATGGGGGCCATTGGAGGTGGAATTTTCCAGGCTGTCAAAGGCTTCAGAAATGCACCTTCAGTAAGTTTCGACCAGAAAACATGATGTATAACAAACTGTATGTATAAAATATACAAGAAGAATGGCTTCCAGGTTGTGTAACCAAGACAGCACCGGTGTTTCAGAGCCATTATCCATTAAGTTACCCCAAAACCAATACCCCCCAACACATTTGCTGCTAATGCAGACGTTAAAAACCGACTAGATCTAAGCCTACCACATATACCGTCCAAAGTAGAAGAACCTGCTTTGAAACATGCTCTTTCAAACATTTGTTTCATGCCTATGGCAAGAGGAGGTGGAAAGGCTGGAAAAGCTCAAGTTTGTTAACAATTCTCTACACCAGTAGAAAGCTAATGTTAACAGGGTTGCGCAAACCTTGTGTAAAGGTTATATTTAAAACAGACATTGGCACCATTCTTGTTTATGCCATCATATCAGACAATACATCAATTCCACTACCACTGCCAGGAATCCCTGCCAAAAAATAACTTTCAACAATGTCAAAATCGAGAAGGCCAAAATGTTTTTCTTGTGTTGCATGCATCAGAACCACCATCCTATTGTTTGGTTCAGCAGAATATATTCTTGTGCTCAATTTGACGATCATACATTATCAGAGGACTGAGTGTCAGGAAGGTGCTTTACATGTGCTGGGCTTTGTTAACTTTTTTGGGCAACAATATAAGCCTGTGGTGCCGTGGGGATGTGTGTACTGTTCTCTACACGGACAAGCAGGAAACACATTTTGCTTTTGGTAATTGGGTTGGCAGTGTCTCCGAGTGACATGTCGTGGTGTTGGTGTGTCAAAACAAGGCGTCTTAATTGGAGAAGGATTGTTTCTTGATGAGATGTCCCTTTCCCTCTAGGGAATGAACCACAGAATGAAGGGTAGCATGACTGCCATCCGGACCAGAGCTCCACAATTGGGAGGTAATAACATAACGTAACGTCACATCTCGCCCAAAATGCATGCACAGCAAGGTTCAAATGGGCACCTGAATCTCGCCATGGTATATTCGCAGTCGCGTCATGTTTTTGGCTTGTCTTATTCCAGGTAGCTTTGCTGTATGGGGAGGCCTGTTCTCCATGATTGACTGTGGACTCGTGAAAGTTCGAGGCAAAGAGGACCCCTGGAATTCCATAACAAGTGGAGCCATGACGGGAGCTATTCTCGCTGCAAGAAGTGAGTAGACCTGGTGCCGGGGGTTCAAGAAAACGCACATGCGGCTTGTGCACATTTGTATTTGCATTAGACTCGTGCGTGATGTGCGCGCGCGCTTAAGAGTTCAGCTGGGACTTTGTTTCTTCCTCAGATGGACCAGTGGCTATGGTGGGTTCGGCGGCCATGGGAGGCATACTGCTGGCTTTGATAGAAGGCGCTGGAATACTACTTACCAGATTTGCCTCATCGCAGATTCCTACCGGTGAGTCTGGTGCTTTTTTTTGGATTTGACTACACAAAATATTAGCTTTTTCGAAAAAATAATTCTGTGGAGTCTATGGACTAAAGTGATTCTGAAATGCGGGCCGATATACATAAAAAGCCCACGGGGTACGGTTTGTCACATTGTTTTCATAAATTCTAAAATTAGTCGTTCTAAATTATATTAAGAAATAAAGAGCAAATGCAACATACAGGTAACTTACTCGTGGCTCGACAGTAGCTGGGTAGCTAGCGTAGTTGCTAGTAAACAAATGGCTCCCGCTCTCTGCTCCCACATCCATAATTGCAGTGCTGGGACCTGCTACTCCTACTGAGCTGAAATGTGGTTAAATTAATGTTAAACGCATTGGTGAGTATATAATGCCCTTTGTGTCACATGTCAATGTTCAGTTCATACCTCCATAAAGGTTTGTTTTATGCTTGTGGGTAAAGGAACCTCCAGCAGACATCTGGGACAAGCCAGCGGAAGAAAGGGGCATGACTACCCAACTCGAATTCTAAAAAAATATGTATTCTCATTTCTTCCATGTAGGTCCCCAATTTGCAGAAGAACCTGCCCCAGCCCCCATGTCTGCACCTGGTTTTGGAGATTACAGGCAATATCAATGAGGAGGGGAATTTCTCTTGACATCAACTAGGTTTTTTTGAATTACTTGTGGAAGTTATGAAGAAAAAAAAGAACGAAGAAAAGCATATGGGGAAAAATGGGCAACAAACTATTTACACCAATTTGCACCTTTCATGGACTGACAGAAGCGAGAAGCAAAATAGAGCAAATAATCTTTGTTTTCCTTCATTTTGGAGCCATGTACAGAGTTGTCGTCTTGATTTGCTCAGCCTTGTCATGTTCTCCCAACATCGGTAAAACACATAACTTGACACATCATCCATATTTGCCCTGCAGTACAGACCATTACGGGCCCTAGCTAGTGGAAAATCTAGCCATGTTGCTGATGGAAGCTACTGAATTGTATAATGTCTATTAAATGTGTAAATATACAGTCAATATTCTGCATGTATTCAAATATTTGCCTTAAAGATGTCACCTGCTTGGGCTGGCCATTCTGTGAATCCAAAACAGCCACGCCTTCTCATTTGGTTTTATTCCAAGGCAGTCATTCATTATTCAATGTTATCCCTGGAAAATCTGTTTTTAAAGTTTATTTATTCTTAGTTGGAAAGAGTTGTACTAAGATTGTTGTCAGATCTGTTGGTGTTTTTTTCTTTTTTATGAAACACCAATATAGTAAAGTTGCTAATGGCAACAGATTGCATTGGCAACACGCAATGAGGAAGGGTTTATTACACATGACTGTAGGCATGTGAGATATGGAATTCTACCATAATAAAGTTGTCAATCTGTCTATTTGTTAGCTGTTTATGTAGTTTGTTAAAGCCATTGACTAGACATGAGACTGATTTTCCACAATTTATCATCTCCCCCACTAGAGGGTAGTCCATGCTCATACCTTTTATATTTTCCCCCACTCTATATTATATAATTGGCTATATTAATTATTCTGTTAAAGTTTTACACTTATATTTAAAATGTGTCACATGTTCTGTGACACATTGTACTTGTATTGAGCTTGTTGCAAGTAAACATTTAATAGGAAATTTAAAGTGACCATAACTGCTCTAATACCGGCGATGATTTAAATCTGTTATTTATGATGCTAGGTTTAATACCATTGGGTCATTGACCATCTATTTTTTTTTATATCCTGGTGATCAGATTACATATGAAGTATCTAATGCTTGCAAAATTTTAATAACATTTACCATACGTTTCTCATATATCTCATAATGTGAGATATACTATATACATATAATGATCGGTGAAATAAATGCCAAAAACTGAATGGGTACCATTTCGATACAAATGATCTGGGACAAATGTATGCTGAGCCGTGACCATCAAAAAAAGAAATAGGCAGGAATGACGTCTACTGCGCACAGGGGCAGGAGGGAAATTGACACTTGCAGAGTAGCCAGAGACAGCGAGCGAGAGACGGTAAGTGGAAACGTCAAACTTCTCTGGCTAATAATCCCTGTTAATGTATAGTTCGCTTCAGAGTATACAGTCAACTGTTATAGTTAAGATCAGCAAATGTATTGGACTGCATGACGTATATTTGGTTTTAGTCTACGGGAAAATAAACATTCTCCGTAAGTAAAATCGTAATGTGCACTCCCATTTTAGTCAAGGCCAGGCGGAAGGGCAGGTAATGTTAGCAATGGGTTTGGTCTTTAGGGGTAAATACATTGTACCATGTGTGGCTAGTATGTCTGCTTGGATATTTAATTTCACCTAACATTACAAGCAAATGAGTTTCACATTTAGTATATGTTTCTGGTTGTCTAACTGTGTTTTGGTCTCTTTCTGGGAAAGGAATGTATTGGCTAGCTAGCTAGCCTGTGAAGTGTCGGTAGCCTCTTTTCGTCGCAGTCTGTTAGCTAGTTAGCATTATTTTGCTAACGAGCTAGTTAAAATGGCTTAGTCTATTTGCTGTACTGAAGCCAGATCACGGACCGTCAGGTGTTGTATTTAAGATCACAATCCACTGTTATTCGCTCCATATGAACCCGTCGATTGGTGATATGGTAAAGTACAAATACTTATGTCATTAAAGCGATGTTATAATGGCAAACCTCGGACTGGTTCAAGGAATGTTACCGCTGCGCTCACTAGTCACAGACCGCAAATAACGGGCTTGACCTGGTGTGTTAACCGTATGCCACTTGTGTGAGTACGTTAACTAGATTTGGTAAGATAATTAGACTGCTCAAATGCCTTTCTCTTCTCGGTGGTTAAACGTGTACTATAGCCTGTTGCAATAGACTATGCTGCTAGGGTTCCACGAGCGAAAGGAGAAGGTGGAATATATTTATAAACTATACATTTCGGACGTATCTCAATCGTAGCACTTTGTATTGAAAATGGATTCTTGTGTTTCACTATGCGCCCCCCTCAGAAGTTCGCTTTCTTCTCTGAGTCGAACTAATCTGCCTCATCCTGTGTACTGAAACTCTATTAGCCTGGGTTTGGTGATGAGATATAGGCTATAAAACACTTCCTCCTCCAAACAAGCCCTGTGTCCATGGTCTTAAACAGGAACAGAGACTAGAAAGTCTATTTTAGTAGGTACTCCTTTTCCATGCTATCAGCATGAGACCCTGGTGCTCTGCAAAGAGGATGTGGTTACAGGTCAAGACTCCACTACACAGACATAACTGACAGGCACATGTCACTTGCAGATGCCTATTCAAATTGAGAACATATTGTAATCTAGCATCAGTATTCTGATTGCATGTTTCTTTACCGATCATCTTGTCTTGTTATTTTTTATAACAATAAAATATACACAAGATGCTGGTATCACTTCATCTAACACATCTTAGGCCAGAAAGTGACTAGCCTGTACTTTTGGTTGGAAATATGCTAATTAACACTGAGCATACTTCTCTTTTCTTGTCCGTGGCAGCGTTACTTACTTCTCACTTTCTCAAGTGTAAGTAAACACTGTGAGATTTTTTAAAATGCTAAGAGTTCTAGGAAGGAGGGGGTAACATGTTATCCCACGCCAACTTTGTGATACTTTTTTCTTTCTAGTATCGTTGTTGTGTACTGAGTGTTATAATGAGCGACGTATGTACACACCATTGGGTTATTCTACAAGTGTCCGAGAAGCTTAACCCTCTCTCGGACGCAGACTCTGGGACGTCGGAAGTTTGCCCGAAAAGGCGCTTCAATGCTACGAAAAGAACTCCACCTGTGCTCAGAGCATAGTGAAATGTCCACAAACTGGTTGGCAGAAACTGGCAAAAACATAGGTTTTATTTGAGTAACGGTGACAAAATGGTATAGATTACTATGCCGACGATCATATAAGACATATTACCACGTTTTAAAACTAACTTAAAAAAAGTCAAATAATTAAAATGGTAATAATGTAATAAATAATAAATCATTTTGGGTTGACTATCCCTTTAAGCATAGCAGGGATTCTCAGAAGTGATGTTTATTTCTCATGAAGTTGGGCGTCCATGAGTAACAGGAGAGGATGTCGTTTTTCTTTTGTCCTGGCAATGAGCACAAGTACAAATACTTATTCACTTGACATCGATGTAATATGTTTCAACAATGAAAACTAGCTTCTTTTTGTTTTTATCCTCTTTTTAAAAAAAAACCCCCAGCTGCATTGCATGTTGTAATGCAAACGCGAGTCACATAGCCAGCAAACGAGGGGATGGCATAACATGTGGCGTCAGAGGTACTGAGAATGACGGGCGGATGTGGGGTTTGACACTATCCGTGGAATGGGGCGAGGGCCGCTGCCGGTAGCTGTCAATCACGTGTTCCCCCCGCTGACTCAGCCCTTGACGGCTTCATCACCATTGGCATATCATCCTTCCACACCAGGAAGTGGTGGGGATGGTGTTGAGATGCTCGCGTCGAAGATGCAAGTCTTTTTGGCGTCCACGCTGTGGTCTAGACCTTTAGTTTTGCGCGCATCCAAGATGCAGCCCGCGAAGACACGCTTGCCAGAGATCTCCTCTTTTGCGCTCTCAGCCTTACATGGAGACATACCTTTGTCCATAGAGGCTGAGTGATGCAGTGACCTCACCATGGAGTCTCTCTGTGTGTGCGCAACACGTGGCTTTCCCCCCTGCCTCCTTATTTGCTGGGGTTACTATGAGAGCACAAAAATGTTGCTGTTTGTTTTGTTGGGAACGACAATGTGTCGTCGAGGGCAGTGGAAAGAAGGAGAGGTTTAGTTTTAGGAGGGAGATGTCCTTAAATGGCTGTGTGTGTGTGTGTGTGTGTGTGTGTGTGCGCGTGTGCATGTGTGTGTGTGTGTGCGTGTGCATGTGCGCGTGTAGGCGCGCTGATAGTTTTGCTGTTAGACATAGACATTCTCTGAATTACTTTCCTATGCACAGGCGGACTGGTGGCAGCTGACTCCGTTATGTCCTCCTTTCGGCTATTCTGTTACATAAACGCCAATACGGTTCTGTTAAGGAAGTGGAGTCAACAAGAGATAATGATAAGACCGAAGTGCAGTCAAGGCAGGCTTGGTGCCATGTGAACCAAGGTCACTAGGGTTGTGCAGGGCTGCATTGGGGACCCCGAGATGTATTGGAAGTCACTCAAGTCAAGAAGGCTAACTATCAAACTGTGTTTGACACACTCAAAAGCATCTTTCTTTATGTGACAAATACCAGAGACAATGGTACTTGGCCAATTTGCCTCATCAAATTGCATCTCATGCTGAGTGCTGTCCCAACATGGAAGAAGTATTACTGAACAAACTGCGTTTTTTCGACTTGATTATTTTAGATTATTAACAGGCATGCATAGCCAGTAATTGAGTAGTTCTCCAAAAAGGTTTTTGGCCATAAGTTGACCACCACAATTGCATTGTTATACAGCGGGGTATACTTTGTAATGGCCGTCAGCCAACCTTGAACCTTGAAAATGTGTGGAAAAGACTCTTTGCTTGAACGTTGTTGGCTGAGGTAATCTTTACTTCCAAAAAAACTATGTGGTTGATAATATTATTTGCCAAAACACTATCCGATTACACAACTCCTTTTAAAGTTTGTACGTTGTAATGCAATCTCTTCTCTTACTGAATCATACACTGACTGTATTATACTAATCCACAGAAAGTGTTTTAAGGACGGGGTAGATTTCCGGTAATGTTGACGAGTCGAATGACACAAGTGTGGTCCCGTTTGCGAAAAACCTAAATTATAGGGTTGTAGGCTAAGTCGATTATCCCTATGTTTTAACACCATACAGCCACCGTCTGGTTGGTCATGAGTTCCGGACATTAAAGTCAACTGCTGGGTCATTTTTGTCGTGGTATTGACCCGGCAGCAGTGAGCCCATGACCCGATTTTTGTGTCCTGACGTGCAGGCAGTGGTTTGTTTATGTTGACTATGAAAGATATGAGGAACATAGCTGTGCGCTAGTGAACCCTTTAAATACATGTGGAGCATTCTTCTGTGTGTGTGTGTGTGTGTGTGTGTGTGTGTGCGCGAGAGCGCGTGTGCGTGCGGGGATGGGCCCTTTCTGATGTCATTCGCTTCATAGCAGGGATTTGGCTCCCCTTTTGTTCATGCAAGAAAACATGATGTACATATCACTGGAAAGTAGGGCCTGGCCTAAATCACTGTGTGCTGTTCACATAGATGAGATGATTCTGTTGTTGTCACTGAGCGCTGACATGGGGCGTTTTTGTTCTTCTTTTATTTTTATGTATTCGCCCCATAGCGCTTGTGCAGTCACGTGCTGCTGTTCCTTGAACAGCCCCACCCAACAAAAAGAAGAAATCACACCAAAGAATAATACTGACTTAGAGTTTTGCTCTCTTCGAGTCGCGAGGCTTATAGAATGTTCATTATTCATCGGGCCTCGTGGTCGTGGTTACGGTCATGGACTC
>OMNS01030679.1:7730-20638 GCA_900303225.1 Laemonema laureysi | reverse complement strand
GTATCATATACATATATATACATATATATATATATATATACATACATACATACATATATATATATATATATATATATATATATATATATATATTTTATATATATATTATATTTTATATAATATATATATATATATATCATATATATATGTATATATATATATATATATATATATATATATATATATCATATATAATCAGATCAGACCCTAGATGTACTCGTTATGTAAGAACCCCATATCATTAAGTATTTGCTTATCCTATATGTATCATGTGTTGTGTTACATATATATGTATTTATGTATGTTGTATGTTTTGTGTCGTATATCTTGCATTGTATATGTTTTGCGTTGTCAACACTGTGTTTGTAAACAATAACTGGGTTTGATATTAGGGTTCTTGAATAATGAACAGAGGGAGGAAACGAGGTGTGGCCATGAAGACACCTTACTCACTATTGATTCATCCTCATTGGTCCCCTTAAGCAGCTTCACTCCTGCACACACACACACAAGCACATCCGTCGGCCAGACACACTCACTGACACACAGAAATGTAGATAGATGGGTGAATAGGATGAGAGACTGTGTGTGTGTGTGTGTGTGTGTGTGTGTGTATGATGAGCATGTCATCGTCACTCTAATTGGGCCTCAGATCTCACCTATCGGCTGCTGATTAGTAATTATTCATAACAAGTGGTGGTTTCTGTGAGAGTCTGCTGTCTGCTGCAGTACCCTGCAGCCAGGCACACCTCAGGACGTCCCTACACCCAACCACCAGCCACATGCACAGTGTTGATGTCATGATCGTCTCATGACAGACGTCTCTCTGGTGTCTTTTACTACTCTGCTGCTTTGCTTTATACATCCATGTCTCAAAGTCCAAGTTCTCTTTTGAAAAATATGGCTCAATGTATGTATTGTATTCTATTGTATTTTCAACCGTCTCCTTCGCCCGCTCACAGCGCGTTGCTGCACTGTGTTCCATTCTGTTCTTCTTTCTGATTGGACACAAGGTTTTGTGAAGTCTGTTCCACTTTCCGATTGGTCGGCTGGTGGGGATGAATTAGAGCCTATGATAAGAGCTGATAGACTCTGACGGTGTGCTGGTGATGTCATGTTCTCCAGGAGTGAGGAAGAGGAGCGAGGGGCAGATTTAATCTAGATTTAAACTGATTTAAGTGACATTTGTGAGCAAGATACCCCTAACCCCTACCTGCTCCTTAATGATGAAAAAAGTTATGTTGCTTTGGATAAAAGCTAAATGACGAATGATGACGAATACTGAATACATTTTACTTGGGAAGAAGCTGTGCTTTAAGATGAATGGCTGTGTGGACCAGAACTACATTTCCATTTCCAGTGGTACTATATTTCCCATAATACCCACAGGGTATTTTTATCTCTGCGAAAGATACTTGGAAACACAGCAATGCTAATGGTGCCAGACTGTGAGGATGTTACTAAGATGCTATCATCTCTAGCGCAACATGTCTGTCTGCATAATTCTTATTCTGCTACACACACTCTCTCATTTGCCTCTCTCTCTCTCTCTCTCTCTCTCTTTGTCTCTGTCTCCCATCATTCTCTTTCTCTCACACACTCCCACACACTCACTCTTTCTCTTCATCTTTGTATGTCTGTGCCTCCCTTCAGATGACATCACACCTCTTTTGTTGTCTTTTTTACTGTCGCTGTCCCTCTCAACATCAACTCTGTCTCTCTTTTTGGAAGCAAACAGTCTCTCTCTCTCTCTCTCTCTCTCTCTATCTCTCTGTCTCTCTCTCTCTTTCTCTCTCTGAAAGCAGACAGAGAGAGAGAGTTAAGCTTCTAGCCGTTTGTCCTCCAGACAACTTGTTCCCTCTAGCTCTGTAGTAAACGTCTCTGATGTAACTATTATCCACTACCAGTAAAACGATCCTTGCCGATTTAATACTAAATGACCTTGTTCACACCGAGACTAGAGGCGGATATTGCCTTCCTTTGCTGCTGACTGTAGACTGACCTTGCGTTCTGATTCTGATACCCACTCTTCACTCTGTCCACTTGTTTTCTTTTGCGCTTGTGCAGCGCTTGGAATATTGAGCTAGCTACTCCAATATCGATCGTATGCTTTGATTGTAAGTAGCTTCAGGATGAAGCGTCTGCTAAATGACTAAATCTAGGAGATGTAGTGGACAGCTGCTGCACGTAGGAACCCCTTAAAGAGGAACACAAACACACACTACTCTACTTGGCTTTGATTCCGTGCTTATATATACATACTAATAGCAGGATAAGTATTGCGTATATACTATATACTGTATATATATATAAAAAAAGATATATTCACAGCTCCGTATGAACTTCCGCCATCTTGTGTCATAGTGGTTGTAGCCAAAACTTGTTGTTGAAGCTAACAAGTTGGAAAGATATTGGACAGGATATTGCTCCTGGATTACAATTTTGAAAGTGTCAGTGTATGTATGATGTGTACACTGTACTGTCAGTGTACTGTATGTATGAGGTGTAGACTGTACTGTCAGTGTACTGTATGTATGATGTATAGACTGTACTGTCAGTGTACTGTATGTATGATGTGTACACTGTACTGTCAGTGTACTGTATGTATGATGTGTAGACTGTACTGTCAGTGTACTGTATGTATGATGTGTACACTGTACTGTCAGTGTACTGTATGTATGATGTGTAGACTGTACTGTCAGTGTACTGTATGTATGATGTGTAGACTGTACTGTCAGTGTACTGTATGTATGATGTGTAGACTGTACTGTCAGTGTACTATATGTATGATGTGTAGACTGTATTGTCAGTGTACTGTATGTATGATGTGTAGACTACTGTCAGTGTACTGAATGTATGATGTGTGGGCTTATCTATCCATCATACATCTGGATGGACACTCCCACTTGTGATGTCACTAGAGGGTCGATTTTGACATGGCTTGTAATGACTTGTAATGGCTAATCAACATCCCACCTGGTAGTAAAATAGGCCCTTAATGTTGGTGACCCCCTCATGACCCCTCATGACCCCTTGACCCCGGTCACAAAGGTATTGTGCTGAGCCGTCAGAACTGAGTGCATGAATAAGCTGTATGTGTGCATGTGCATGTGCGTGCGCGTGTGTGTGAATGTTTGAAACGGGTGGTGTGTGTGTGTGTGTGTGTGTTGGTCACATTGGTCACATGTCCACAAAGCTATATTTAGACTATATTCATGAGTTGGGAAACAGCAACAACAAGTCAGCATTCATCTTGTTTTACATGACCTCTATCTGACCTCGTCGGCTCCAGGATCCACTGTGTGTGTGCGTGCGTAGGTGCGCGCACGCGTGTGTAAGACACTACATCTCACACACTATATTTAGACTTTGGCCGTTTTTCAATGGCCGAGATCCGGCTAGGATGGACTTGTGGTCTCGCAATAACGTCCTTGGAGACGGATCTGGGAAGACCAGCCTGTCAGGGTGTCACGCGTCACACGTGTGTGCTTGTGTTTGAAACCCCTCTCTCCAGACAGTCCAACAGCCTTCCTGCCCTCAGATGTACGGCATTCATATTCATGAACATTATATATTAGGCAAACACTTTGGATACTAAAGTGATGGACAACAGGATGTATAAACGTTAAATAACCACACACCTACCGAATACTCTGTCAGGAAAATATTTTAAAAAGTATATTAATATATGTCTCAAAGCCAGCTTCATTCAGCTGCACCATCGTTGTAAGGAGGGAAAATAGACTCCACCCATTAAAATCGGCTTGAAGGAGAAGAAGGAAATCAATAATGAAATGACGTGAGATTTGCAATGAATTTCACTTCATCATTTTGTGATTACGGAGTTCTGTTGACCATATATAAACGTATCTAATCATTAGATTACATATACAACATAGGCTAAACAGACAGAACTACATGATCATACTAGAGAATAGTCTCACAAAGCATCCAACCGGATTCCCGAAAGACGGATGATTTATTTCTATAAATTTAATAAAAGAATCGACACCTAAACAGCTACTTTCATGCCTAATATGTTATCCGATAACTTCAATAACAACATTATTCAGACATTTTGACACTTCTAAATATGTGCTGCGTCCGCCATTCATCGTACGTCCTAAGGCTGACGTGAATCGCGTCGACCGACACATCTTTCGGTATTGTGGACATGACAGGAACACCATTTTTTCAGCGGTCTTTGCTTGATGCCAACTTGAGTTTGGAACAGTGCTTAGGGCCGGTGAATATCACGTCGAATGACAACAGGATGGACAAGCGAAACAAGAAACTGCTCTTTATGTACCAGTGACAGTGAAGGCCACCAAAGTCAGCATTCATCTGAAAAAAAACAGGAGTCTTGTCTTACATTACCTCCATCTGACCTCGTCTGCACCAGTATCCACTATGTGTGTGTGTGTGTGTGTGTGTGTGTGTGTGTGCGTGTGCGTGTGTGAGGGAGATACTACATTGACACTAGACAGTGTGTGGTGTATTATGTCTCATACTTCAGGCCAGACAGCGTTTTGTTTTAAACTGATTTTTCTGCCCTCCTCTCCTCCTCCCCATCTTTGCTCTGCTTCTCTCCCCCTCCTCTACTCTTTCCCTATCATCTCTCCTCCTGTCCTCTCCCCTGGTCTCCTCTCTGCTCTCCTCCTCTCCACTCTGCTTCTCTTCCCCTCCTCTACTCTTTCCCTCTCTTCCTTCCTCCTCTCCTCTCTTTTCCCTCTCTGGCTTACCCTCTTCTTCCCTCTCTTTCCTTCTCCTCCCCCTCTCCACTCCTTTCCTCTTGGTTGCCTAGCAACAGGTTGGCACGATGACTGAGTGGTCCAGGGCGTTCCGTCCAGTGCATTACCCCTGTAATGATGGGCTTGTGGGTCTTCCCCCAGTCTGGGCGTGTGTGTGTGTGTAAGTGTGTGTAAACCAACAGGTCAATATTGGCCACTGACTATGAAGACTTGATAATGTTATTACCACGAAGTGTGTGTGTGTGTGTGTGCGCGTGTGTGTGTTTGTGTGCGCATATCCGTGTGTGCATATCCATGTCTACTTGGGCATCTATACCATTGTCTCAAACATGTTCATGGTGCTATTGGAATGATCTTTTGCCTCTGTTAAAGAAAAAGCCTCATGTATCTCGCCGTATCGCTCTGTGTCAAAGTGAAAGCGCCATGTTCAGGTGTGGTGAAGCCTCTTGAAGGTGGTCCCTGGCCGCCAGGGGACCCTCTCTCGATGAGTCGCTCCTCGCTCTCTGGATTAGCATAGCGCTGTGTCAGTCCGCTGGCTAGCTGCCTGCTGCTGTCCTAGCGCCAGGCTAATCCACTTTAGCCCACCTCGGAGATCAGGAAGAGGAAGGAGATGATGGAGATGGTGACGATGACGAAGATTAGGGATATGAGGAAGAGGAGTGTGGCGTCCATAGTGGATAGTTTGCTGACTGTTTGATGGGAGGTGTTTATGGGATGATGACAGATATTTGATGAGTTCATGTATGCGAGTGTGTGTGCGGTAAAGTTGAAAACTAAAATAGTGCTGGAATGATGGTGTGTGTGTGTGTGTGTGTGTTATGTACATGTGTGTGTGAATTTATAATGTCATTAACTTTCCCCAGTTTGTTTGTGATTGTTTTATTATCGATTAATGATTTGCTTGCTTTTGTGGCACTTTGTCTCCATCGCACTAAATAATAATGGTCTGTTTTTAAATTTGGAATCGCTTTTTTTCTAATGGGTTCAAATCTCAATTGAGTTTTATACTTGGTCACGACAAGTTTCTCTCAAAACCATCAGCAGATTCAGTGAGCGGCAGTCATCATTTCTAGAAGATGGAATACCAATTTAGTAAAACAGTAGGTATACCGAGACGAAATGCCAAATTTGTGGGGACTTGGGGTGGATTTGGGGTTTGAACTACTAGCCTTGTGCAAAAAAATAAAAAGATTATTTCCTGGCACAAGCTCTGGACTAGCCCAGTTTTTGGACCAATTGGAGTCTGCCGTTGTTGCTGTAGATGGGGCTTCGTTAACGATGCTGCGGCGAGCGCGGTGCACAAAGATCAGTTTGAAGAGAAATGATTGTGTTATAAGAGCATAAATCACAAAAAATCGAATTTTATAAGACAGTTCTTCTGGTTGAATGTGGAAAGTGCTAACTTGTGTTTTGAAGGTGTTCTTTAATGTTTCTTTAATCTGATTGGCTAAAGGTGTAGTTTGTCAACGCATGGATTCAAATCAACTGCTCACCACTGATAGCCAGTGTGTCTTGTTCTAGGGAGGGTAAGGTCATGCTCATACAATTGAAAACTACTGAGTTCTCAATTACACTGCATAACGTTGTTGAAATCTCTCAGAGTGACTCAAAACCAAAAGCATAAATAATAAAACCCATCCACCCCTGACTCATCCCAAGAATGTTCTTTCTCTCCAAATCAATTTGGCCCATGAAGAGTAACAAGACTCTTATCTCTAATCTACTCCTTGAATTTGTGAATTTCTACATGTTCTGAAATGTGTGTGATGTATATTGACGTGTTATCAAAGAGTTGCTGTCTCAACAAAAGCATTTTTCTACCTGAAAATAAGAGATACACTCAGTGGTCAACCAAGCACCTTGTAAGAACCAGGCTACCACACAAACATTAACAATTGAGGAGGGAAAAAACAATAACACACTTTCATCTGTCTATCTGTGTTTCTTTCTGCAAAGAGGCATTCCTTGTTTTACAAAGTGGAAATCTGACAGATAGTGAACCTTTTCAAAGAACAGACAGTGAAAATAAAGTGAGACTTAATCAAGTTCCCCCACAGCAGTCCATGAAAAACAAAATGGCGTCTGTTTGTTTCGAATCCTGGGGAAATGAGATTGGCTCAGAACAATTCCCAGCATGCATCATTATCTGACAAAAACATCGCGGCGGGAAGTCGCCGCTAACAGACAGCTGGCGATGGGAGGATAACGGGATGTTTCTCCAACATGCATTGCTAAAAATGTCATGTGAGGATTTTAAATGTCAACATCATTACTTTCACCTTGGCTATAAATGTAACCGTGTACGTTATGCTTTAATGCTCGTTCAAGTGGGGGTTTCTGATGGAGTTGTCAGCTGTCTAATGCGTATAACTGTAGTAGTCTACACACAATTGTCTAGTGGTTGTCCCAGTTCCAGCAAGGTGCCAAACCTGTCATTCTGGTCTGGAACAATCTGTAAAAACTGAACAAAAAACTCAGTGTTCAAGGACTCTATTATGGACATTCTCTCTGATACATGCAGCTTTCCCTACTAATATTCCCTAAGCCTTGTCTGTGGGCTGCTTACTGTCTCATGCATCTTCTTCTTGCTGCTGTTTTGCCTGCCTATACTGCTCTTGTGTATGCTACTGTTGTTCTGTTGTTGTGTAGCCTGATGATGCTGTTTGCTAGCTACCTGCCCGATGCTTGGGTGCTAGACCTGATGCTAGTCATGTCATGCTTATTGTGACTGTATGTAAGTAGTGGGTGTGTTGGAAATGTTTAAGTTTTGATATTTCTTTGATATTTCTTTTTAGCCCCTACCCCCTTCCCTCAAGAGGCTTTACCTTTTGCCAGGCCACCATTGTAAATACGTATGAATTCTTAATGACTTGCCTGTTTAAATACAATAAAAAAACTAAAACAACCCCTGCCTGCTCCTTAATGACCTGTCTCTGTACTGTCTAACCCCTACCTGGTCCGTAATGACCTGTCTCTGTACTGTCTAACCCCTACCTGCTCCTTAATGACCTGTCTCTGTACTGTCTAACCCCTACCTGCTCCTTAATGACCTTTCTCTATATTCACTGCCCCTACCTGCTCTTTAATGACCTGTATCTAAAATCCACATATTCAAGTCGCTTTGGATAAAAGCTTCTGAATGCTAAATGGTAGTCTGCAGTGTAATGTGTGTAAGTGTAGCAGTCTGCTGTGTGTCTGTGGTGCATAGTAATAAATGGTTGTACCAGACTGTTCCATGGAGATGGTATTGTCATTGATCTGCTGGTAGCCTGCTGGTCTCTACAGATCTGTCTGTCATTTAGTTATTGATCCACTCTAAAGAGCTCTTCACTGCTCGTTTGTGTGTGTGTGTGTGTGTGTGTGTGTGTGTGTGTGAATTCCTCTTTGTGTGTCTTACCTCTTCATTTCCATATTTCTATATGTTATCTCTAAGCTCTGGTTGGCTTGTCATCCAACCAGGTCGCTGGAGAGAACGCTGCAGAGGCCTCTATTGGCTAAATCCCGCACCCTTCCCAGCATCCCCCAGTCCCCTGCCGCCGCCAGGGTCCACCGGTCCGACCTGATTGGTGGAAGCCCCCCAGGCCGGAAGATCCTGCCCCCCATCTCCAACCAACCTAAGGCCTGCACACTGCCCCCTGCAGGTAAGGAGCCAAACGCTGCCATCACAGTCACACTGTTACTTGAGGAAAAAAACCTAAAATAATCATCTTTATTTTTACTTCAATCAGGAGAGACTAGTATAAAAAATAAACCACAACATTCACTGACAACACATTTGGCGATAATATATATAAGATAATTTGAGCAATTACAGACCTGTATCCAAGCTGCCCTTAATGAGTAAGATGGAGCAGATTTCAACTAACTTTCTATATGAAAACATTTCAGTCAGGTTTTAGAGTCAATCACAGACTGCTCTCACCAAAGTAGTTCATGATCTAAGACAGTATTGATAAAATATAAGGCCTCAGTTTTGGTTCTTCTGGAACTTAGTTTGGCATTTGACACAGTTGAACATTTTGATGGATCATCTTGATAACATGGGTGGACTCTCTGAACATTCTGAGCTAGTCATGTTCATATATTACTGAATGGAAATGTTCCTTGTTAGCCTTGGAGGTCATGTATCATGTAGTCATGTAACAATACAATATATATTTTAAGGAAGCTGCCTTAGTTCACTGTTTATCTCTCTGTAGATGCTTCCACTAGGTGACGTCATCAGAGAGCATAATGTCAACTTCCATAGCTATGCTGATGACACGCACGCTGATGACATCTCTGTTGAGCTCTCAAATGCAGGCCCTTTAAGCTCCCTGACTTCCTGCCTACTTGCAATAAATAAATGGATGAGTAACAACTTCCTGAAACTAAATTATGATAAAACTGAAATACTGCTACCCAGTCCTAAAGCAAAAAGAGATGTATTACTGCATAGATGGTCTGACTACTCAGGTCAACCTGACAGTTACACGCCGGGAGGTTACTTTAGACTCTGAGTTAAGCTTCACACCCCATATCAACAAGGTAACGACAACGTCATTCTTTCATCTCAGAAACATTGCTAAGGTATGGCCATTTGTTTTCATTTACAACTTTATATCAAGTACGCTGGACTGCTGTAACGCCTACTGGGCTGCCTAAACAGTGAATTGACAGGTTACAGTTGATCCAGGATTCTGCTGCTAGGCTCCTAACTAAAACCAAGAAGAGAGTGCACATCGTTCCACTTTTAGCTGCACTACACAGGCTCCTTGTGGCTTTTAGCATCTGTTTTATAGTACTTCTACTTGTCTACAAAGCTCTAAGTGGCTCAGGCCTGGATTACCTTATGGGCTCTTTAAGTCCATATGTCCCTGCTCAAGCCCTACAGTCTACAAAGGCTTATCCTCTCAGCTCTCAAAACTGTAGTCATAAAAACATTTGAGATGCAGTTTCCTTCAACTATGCCTATACTTATATATTTTTGTTAAGCAGGCTGAACTATATTTTATGTACAAATTATGGTGTATAAATAAAGCTGTATTATGTATGTATGTATTATTAAAGATAGTGACAAAATTAACTGGAGCGACATTTTTATGCCTCTGAAATGGCTCAGCTAATTAAGGACACAAGGACACAAGCCTTTTTCCCATAAATGTCCCATCACAGCTAGGGTGTTCCCTAGCTGTGATACACTTTCACACCATATACCACTATGCAAGGGGGTAGGACGAATTATTAAGGTGGGGGAGATGGCCTACAATGGGGGGTCTGGAGGTTGTCCCCCCCGAAAAAAAAAATCACAATGCAACATCATTTCCTGCATTTATGCGCCCTTTCAGGTATGTCATCGCTATTCCAACAGGCCACGTAAGACAAGAGAATGACATGTAAAATGTGCAACACACTATTGTGGGGGTGAGTGAGCAGAACACTGACCCTAACACTGACACTGGCATAAACATGGGCTGATTCTGGAGAGGTGCAGGCACAGAGGGACTGGGCTGGGCAGCTCGGGGGAACTGTTGACTCGAGACGTGATCCAGCTGCGTCCCGATCTGTGTCATGTTGGCCGAGAGGCGCTGCACTGCCTCCATAACCTCTTGGAGACCTTGGCTATGCTGGCCGATGAACGCATCCTGGTTAGTCACAGCCTTGCGGATCTTTTCTGCGTCTGCTGGGTCCATGGTGGTCAGATCGTTCTGTCGGGGTGGCTGAGCAGAACGGACCCAAACGCGGACACTGACAAACGAGGATTGTTGAAGATATATATATTTTTCTGATGAACAATAAGCAAAACACTGTAGTGGGGGCAGGCAAAGTTCATGGGGTACAGGCAGGGTTCGTCGTTGGGGGTAGGCAGGATTCGGAAACCAGGACTAGGAGGCAGGTAGGCACAGAGACAGGTAGGTGGGCAGGTAAACCTGGACAAGGCAATACGGAACAATGCTTGGACTAAGGATTATCTGAAGCGTTGACTAACATGGAATATATATTTTTTCAAGAGTTTGTGTTGATTTTCTTTTTGACATGGCTTGTCATAGCAGGCTATTGTTTATACTAATTCGACATTTTCTTGCAAACGTGGGCCTGGGCAGCAATCATTTTAATCGAGAGGAAGAAAATCAAACAACGTGCAATCAAACAGCTTGTTTATGCCTCCTAGGGGTTAAATGACAAATGACAACATTGGTTTCCTAGGGTGTTCTTTCACATACAACCAGATATGACCTGTTCTGAATGTATATGTGCATTCTGGGGGCTCCCTTACCCCAGAATGACCTTTTTTCAAGTCAATCAAATTAGGTTAGAAACCAATTATTTAGTTTTCTGCACATGCAAATGTGTCTTAGTAATATATTTTCCCATGAAAACCATGATGCATATCAACACACATATTGAAACTTTAAATGAGACCAAAGTGCAGTTCAAAGTGCCGCAAACCTGACTTGCAATTGCAGTTCACATGCTCCAACAGGGATGAGGAGCAGGGTTCTGGTCAGAATGGATGGAAATGAGGCTTGAGTTTTGGATCCTCCAGTCCCATTCCTCTGGTGGGAGCGAGTTCCCCATCCGTTCCCCCATCTGTGAAACATGGCGGACGAAGATGTTGGTGGAGAAGTTGCGAAGGTGGATAGACGTTTTGCTGTCAGTCACCTTAGCACAGAAACATGCTTTCTACATTAGTATCGTTGCCCTTTCCCCTGCTGCAGCAATTTAATCCTTGGTAGCTGATTGTTTTCGAAAAATGCTGGCCTGTACTCTGAATGAGTCGCTTTCTCGGACCAGACTCTGGATGTTGTATCACAGACAAGCATGGCATGCGCAAATAAGATGTTGATGCTAACATTCTCACACAACGCATCTCTTGAATGCAGAATGTTCAAAAACCTGCAACTTGACGAAGACGACTTCTTGGGCTCAGACATGAAGTACAGCTCTCCTTGCTGATAGAGATGTAACAGAAGAATGAGGAGGTCGGTGTCATCTCCAACAACGACAGTTTCAATGCTGCTATCATTGCTGCTTGAACTATGAGCACATCTGCGTCTCCCTGAGCATTGTGAACGTCAAACCCTGCAAGTTTTAGTCCCTTTCCCATCAGGTTTATGAAACGTTGTTTGTTGTCATCGATTGACTGAAATTCCTGCTTTTTCGACCTCAGTGACGGTTAATGTGGATAAAACCTTCAGTGTTTGTATTCCTTCTTCATGGACACCATCCTTCGTAGATAGCAGGCTGCTGTACCTATCAAACACAATCACCACTGATTGTCCATAATGTTATTGAACATAACCAATTAGGTTATGTTCGACATGCAGAGCAAAAGTTTCCACTATTGCCCTGTATGTCTTTCCCTTCTCCCAGGGTAGTCCTGGATGAGGACCCCTCCATCTTACACATTCAGGATGTCTCTTTCTGGCAAATCATCATGAGGCACAGCGTTCCATATTGCTTTTGCAATTTGGGCGTTGTTCACTGGGAGAAGCACTGTTTTTGTTTCAGAGAGGGCAGGTGGGTAATCGCAGAGTACCCACCTGTACTTGAAGGCTTCATCTAACTTGTCTGCCTGTGTCCCAGCAATCACTAGTCTCTGCGGATTGATATGGACAACTTCTTCATTATGTGTACTTTACTGTCTCACCTCCCTGTACTCTAATGTCTCACCTGTCTCACATCCCTACTGTCTGACCTCTGTGTAATCTACTGTCTCGATGTCTATGATGTTGTTGATTGTCATGTTCTTTAACCAATTCGATTTTGAGTTTGCCATGTTGGGCGTGTTTGACACGCCGGAGCCCTCTAGCTTGCCTAGCCACCTACATCAGCATTTTTGCGTGGTGTGAAGTAAAACTAGCGAACGTAACATAAAGCAGCGTGGCTGGAATCTGTGCAGTAGGGTCCAGCTGCAGGTCCTGTCTGAGCTGGAGATACTGTTTGACTGCAGTAACAATGCAACTGCTTTCTTGCAGGGATAGCGGGAGTCTTTCCTTCTCTAAATACCTTAAATTATGTTTATGTAACATAGCATAACATAGAAAATGAAGCTTTGTCCACCTTCGTTTGTTACGTTTGTTTGGCTGTAGATGCATTGCCACTTAGAGTGACTAGATTTTGAAACCCCAAAACGATTCTATTTGTTGTTGGCCGGGGGGGGGGGGGGGTTTAACT
>OMNS01030678.1:0-14542 GCA_900303225.1 Laemonema laureysi | reverse complement strand
TGTATTTAATGATGTGCTCCAGTGGAGCTGTCTCAGATACTACCTGAGAAACCAAGCTTTGTGGCCAGTGGTAACCAGGAAGTGCACATCCCACCTGTGCTCTGTGGACTTATCCAGGTGGACCCCGACAACAGAAGGTGAGCACATGGACCTGAGCTCAGCTGTGTGTTCACAAAAGTGCCAGATACATTTTTTGGGGAATTTCTACGTGTTTACAGATTGGATTTAGATTGCCTGGGCCCATTATTGCCGAATGCAGGCGTGTTAAGTTATGCTGCCGAATACAATTACTCCACACTTGCAAGTTATCCCGAGCAAATGAGATTATTAGGGGATTAGTGCACTAGTGAGTTTTTCTGAAAGCCCGATTGTACAGTCGTTCCGGTGCCGTCTCGCACACAGGGGGCCCTGACGGCGGACGCAATGCCTCGGCCTCCCATCGAGTCATCAATAAAACACACAAGCAGCCTTTTTCAAAGCGTGTCTCCCTGCTGTGTCTGATGACCGATTCTCCCCTTTCAATTCAATTACCAGGCCTCCAGTGAGAGGCTAACACAAGGCAGTTTTTTAACGCGTCCAGAAAAGCAATCTGCAGCGTTATGACCTTATTTGAAATGTGTCGGGTTAACAGGATCTGAATGGCTGACTGTGTGTACTTTGACCCTTTGTCTCTGACGCGGAGAATAGTGCGCTGGATATACGAGAACACATTTGGACTTTGTAATCCAGAACCCAATTAGATCATCGCTCACCATCTGCTATAGAAAGTTGAATGCATTTCTTTTTTTTTTTTTATTGACTCAATGCGTGTTTACCGTAAGTCATGAAAGTGCGCGCGCCATCAAACATTGACTTCTCAATTTAAGAGCTCTCATCGTTCTTATATGGCATATATTACAAACATATTTATTTACATACGTGTTATTAAATACCGATATTTACATATATTGTGCCGGTATGGAATCAAAGCGTCGGAGCTATTAACGCGAACGACGAAAACAAAAAAAACGATGATTATTTTTCTGAGCCACTACAACAAACAAGCCGCACATGATCTCGCCCATGTTATCGGGAAGGCCATCACATGTTGTGCTGGTTGTGTTACACATAACAGCAGATTACATGGCGGTAGCCGGCAGTGAGGGAGGAGAGAAGCGGTATGCTTGTAAGAGCCCAGGCCTCAGTAATCCGCTTGTAAGGTCACAGACTCACATGCTCTTGTTTTTTTTCCAGACTTTGAGTGAGTGGACATACTCCTAGGCAACGCACGCACAACCGCGCACACGCACACACACACACACACACACACACACACACACTTCATGCTGCGTTTGGTTCGTTAGTTTGGGTTGATTTGAGTGTCTGCATGTGTGTGTCGGGTCGCTTCTGCCTGAAATTGTTCATACAATTGTTCATACAGAAACACTTCAGCTCATTCAGAGCAAGAGAGGGGAAATACCGTACGTTGTATGCTTAAATACCGTGCACTGTAAATACAAGACAAAGCACTGGTTGTGTGGGTCATGTGATTCAAATGGAAGGACCCATGACCAAAACTCGACTTTGTTTACAAGTGATGATAATTCAGTTAGCCTGAACATTGATTGAGGCCTAAAACAACTGATAGATGGTCTATGTCTGCAGAAAGTGGAAGAGCTAGTTATCTGCAGAAAGAACAGATTGTTGTATTTTTATTCATGGTTTTTATTAGTTTTTGTTGTATTTTCTCTATTCTTAAAGAGATGAAAACTGGAGTTCATATGAAGGGTCACACGAGACGCCTACACCCAATTTACAATCCCCCACAAAGGTAGAGTTTTCCGTTTCAGCCACGTAGAAACCAATACACACGCGACAAACATAACCTGTGTTCCTACACTCTTAACGTCATCGCTCTTGTCTCCGCGAGCAGCAAAGACAGAACCCTTTCAACAGCGAGACCCTGGCTCCTCACGGGCCCCCAGAAATGAATGAAAGCACGGCAAGGGAAAACAACGAGCAGTCGGCGGATGAACCCGCAAAGGTAGAGTTTTCCTTTCAGCGACGTATTAAAACCAATGCACGCACATGACAAACATAACCTGTGTTCCTAGGCGCTCTTAACGTCGCCACTCTTGTCTCCGAGCAGCAAACGCCGAACCCGTTCAACAGCGAGACCCTTGCTCCTCCTGGGCCCCCAGAAATGAATGAAGGCGCACCAAGGGAAAACGAGGAGCAGTCGGCGGATGAACCCGAGGACCCCGAGGATCCTGAGGACCCCGAGGACCCCGAGGACCCCGTGCGTCATGAGGGTGAGCTCTCTGCAATGCCGATGCAAAAGCCCAGCAGAGCTATTGGAAGAGTTGGAGAACAACACAAGCGTGCTTGCGTGCCATCGTGTGTCCAGATCTATTGTAACAAATGTCCTCTTTTATGTTTTGGACAAAGCGGACATCTTGCCAGTCAAAACGGTCAGAGCATTTATATGCGAACCAGTGTAAGTAATGGTGATGTAGTCATACCATGCCAGGCTTTACGGGGGCTTGAGCTGTTGCTAAGTATTTAACAGCATATTAACATGCGAATGCTAGCATGAACAGTAACTGCATGGCGGTTGACAAGCATAAAACTCATTTCTAACTAATGCATTACCTGCACCTCCCATATCCTCCAAATCTTTTTGTCTTTAAATCCAAACTAGGCTTAATTAGTTCAGTGACCATTACATAATTGTTCCTTGGCATTTAATCTGTCTGGGGATATACGATCAGTTTTGGTGTCCGTAGTCGGCTAATCTCAGCCTTACTATTCCAGTGAAGGTAACTTGTAACAATTGACAATATAACAGGAAAATGTTGTTTAAATGACGGCCTCACAATGTTTTTGACATTATTTTATTTAGAGTACACAAGTTTGTGTTTTCATGCAGGTCCTCAGATCAATGGAGTGGGAGAGAGAGTTTCCCAGAGATTGTCATCAATGCATATTTGAATACACAGAGCTTCAAGATTAGCGGGGGGATTATGTGGAAATGCATTCCAGGGGCTTAATCTCCCCTGCATGACTTCTCTCTGCAGGAAAGAGTTCTGAGAAGACATGGAAACAAAAAGTCTGTGTTTGTATTTGAAACACAAAACTTTTATATATTAGTTTTTTTTATTTATTGTTATTTCTGTTGCAATATGCAACTCATAAAACGACTATTTAGAACCTTTATTAATCACTATTAATCCATATAATGTACAACAAAATACATTTAATAATATCATCAACTTTTTTACTTGAATGTTGTGCTTTTTAAGAAACTCTAAGTCACCTGTTAAGTTACTTAACAGTTGTTAGTTGTTAGGTGTAAGTTTTTTGTTCATCATAATGTGGTTTTTGGTTTCCTTTTTGTTTGTTTCAGAGCCTATATCATCGGCTGAATTTCCCCTATCTCATGCTACTAACCTAAACCTAGAGCCCCTTGAATCTATCCCAGAAGAGGCCACCAACACATCCTCACCCTTCCCCATGTACAAAAGGACATCACTCTTTCACTCATCACAGGACTGTACTAGTCAGGCTCACTATTCAACCTTCAGAGGCATCATCAAGATGTCCGAACAGGGCTCCATGGGCTCCCTCGTCTCCCCCAATACAGTCCCCCAGAGTCCCATGGACCACGGCTCTGTTGTTGAAGACACTACCCCCGCAGGGAGGGACAACCGTGGGAAACAGGTGAGGTTCGGCCCTGCAGTGGGCCATGGTGTCCCCCAGCAGATGGCGAAGGAACCCGGAGAGCACAGTCTGCTGGATGTGGATCATGTTGTGGGTTCCCTGTCAGTGGAGAAGAACATTGGCCTTACCACGGGTGTGGGCAGGCCTTTACTTAGACAGGTGGCTCTGGGCTCTGAAGGGATGAGTGTCCTAAAGCGAGATGTTGGCCCACACCAGGTCCCTGGTGGTAAGAGTTTCCTTCAAACCAATCCGCCGGCCAATCAACTTCACAAGAACAATTACAATTCAATCAAAGTTTTCTAAAAAGCACTCAACAAATATCAAAACAAATTATGTCTGATTGAATCACTTAATCAAAAAAATTTTGTTCCACACATTTCTTTCAAAATCATTTTTTACATGCTTTGTTTGTTTCCTGCATGAACTATTTAACTAACCTGGGTTTATGTGCACCTCCTGGATTGCCGTGCAAATATTCCATTGTTTGTGTCATGTACTTTCGAACAGACTTTCCTTAATTGCTTCACTGACTGTTGCATGTGTACTCATTTATTTGATAAACAGACATTATACAAGTTTGGTAAAGTTTTCCCTTTAAAAGGGGATTATTTTACAAGCCAGACTACGTGGTAATGACAGTTTACAATAGAGTTTGCCTGTGATTTTATGAATTGCTTGTCATTGATTTAATTGACATGTAGAATCTTGTCATTAATATATTGGTGTGAAATTAATTGTGATATTTTATTCAAATGCAGACCAATCTTAAATAGTCTCTATTTACACTTTTTGAATGACACCGTTATCACAACTCATTTGACAGTATATTAATGAATAGTATATATATCTGATATAAATTTATTTTAATTGAGATAATTCAGTAAATAGTTCATCCAATTGATGATTTCCCCTCTTTTGCAGATCTATCAGAGCACAATCATGACCAGTTCCCCCAAGTATCCAACCTTCTTTCAACTGAGCAGGAATCAGGTAAGGCTTCTTACCAAGAGAAAGGTACTGAAGAGGATGCTCGTTCCCACGCCCAAGCCAGAGAATGGTTCAAAAAGGGCGCAGGAGACGCCGTAATGTCACAGCCTCCTGTTGAAAAAGAAGAGGATTCCCACAAGGAGGAGATAGTTGACAATTCAATTAAACCCCAGATTTTGCAAAGAGCAGCCATTTGTGTTCCATTGGACAATCAAATCAACCGTGCTTGGGACTATGAAGAAGTAAAGTCTCCAGTGCCAGCAGAGGTCAGATCACTGCAGCTCACAGCCTTGCAGAACAATGCTTTTAAAGACAACATCACGTCATCTTTAGGCATAGGTTCAGATCCTCAACAGGCAGCAAAGGAAAGTAAAGAGGACGTGGCAAAGAAGTTGTCCGACCTCAAGGCCTTCTGGGAAAGCGAGAACAGTGGCCCAAAACTGATTTTCACTAGAGACCAAGCTATGAACGATAACACCAAGAAGACTTTGGCCGAAGACTCAACCTATGACACAGGGTCTATGGTGGAAAATCCATCGCTCGAAACAGAATTGACCCGGCACTATGGAACAGCTCAGTCTGACGATGAGACATTCTCTCAAGAGACTGAAAGTAGTAACCTCTTGTTGGATTTACCTAAACAAGATGGCACATACCGAGCACATCCCATCCTCATTAATGACGAGACGGATGAGTCTATAGCAGGATCAGTTAAAGATTTTCAGGAAAACAGCCCCGCTGGTCGTGAGACGTGTTCTCCGTTACTTCCTCAAGACCAGTCCAGTCTACGAGAAGACCAGCCCACGAAGATTATAGATCTCAAGGGTTTTTGGGAGAAAGAGCACTCAGCACCAAAGATCATTGTTTCAAAAGTTAAGGAGGTATCAAGCATTGCAGATCATTCTAGTCCAGACAAATCTGAGGACCTCAATCGCAAAGTATACCCCTCCCACCCAGACCTGAACGAAGAGGCAGAGAACACTAATATTGTATCAAACATTAAACCCATGATTGGAAAGGGCTTCGTCACTAAGAGTTTGTGGAAACGGCAGTCGAGTAAATTCAGCCCTGAAAGTGAGTTTTCTCATGAAAGGCCTCTCAGTCCTATTAGGTCTCAGTCTCCACGATCCAGAGACTCTTCCGATGATGAACTCAGAAGGAGTCCTTCCAAGACTTGCCATCCCAAGGTCCTAGTCAGGGAATCCTCTCTTCCAAGGGTATCTGGAGTTGAAGGTTCTCCCTTGAAAACCTTTCCAATTGACATTGCTCAAGAACCTAAAGACCACAAGGAAGAGGGTGAAAGGCCAACACCAGTACCTAGGCAGAGAAAAGGTCTATCACTTGAAGCAAAATCAACGGGACCGACTAGCATACCCAGTGAAGAAATACTCTCCCATTCTCTACCACTACCTCCTGAGGATTGTGAGAAGCAAACACCATCTGGGTGCTCAAAGATGTTTGGAACTTCCACCCCTCTTGCTAGATCATTTATTCCTGATGATTATCAACACTATCTTGGTTCACCTGAGAAGGCCCATCTTCCTCCATTTGAAGAAGAAGAATCCACTGTGGATTCTGACATAAACCTTTCCAGCCCCGTTTCCGTTGTTGATGCTCAGAGTAAGCCACGACGTCCGCTTAGACGCCAAGGGGCAACCTATGGCAAGGCTATGATTGAGGGTAATCATTCTCGGATCAGATCTTGGATTGCACAAAACGCTGGCAGTTCTTCTAACCAAGACAAAACAACCAGCGCCCGGTCTGAATCTCGGGCAAGTTCAGGCAGTGAGCTTTTCAAATTCTTATACTCAATTCCTCTAGATTAAATTTAGAGATGGAAATTAACTCACGTGATGGTTTTAATTTTAGTTGCAAATCATGATAACCATATTAATGACATTGAATCGCTTCAGGGTTTACAAGGCCAACCCATTAACAACCTGTTGAGTGGAAATGGTCAAATCCCTTCATCTTGGGTAAATTCTTCTCTTTTAAGATCCATCTAAGCTCCATCGTCCAGATTATTAATTTCTTCCAGTACGCTTACTGTATTGTTCAGTGTACTTTTAGAAATGAAACCATCCATGGGAAGGTTGGTCTTGGTCTGGTTAACCCTAATGTGTATGCATATCTGCAAATAAACTTACTTGCCCTGAATTAGTAATTTAGCTGTTTTCTTAACATATTAAGCAAGTAATCATCAATTGTTTTAATTAAATTAGAATTGACATCAATTAAAGCTTTATACATATTCCAATATTTGTTTAAAAATCAGTGATTACTAATTTAACTCAATGGAACAATTGATGACATAGCAATTAAATATGCTGATTCATACTGCGGTATTATAAATGCTTGGTGAATCTGTAATCGGTTTAGTGCAATCAAAAAGAAAGTCTTTTTCCCGGAGTTGATTGTGTTTCATTTGTGGCAGGTTGTGATGATGATGATTCTAGCCCTGTCAGGTCAGCCTTAAAACAAAGGCCTGTGTCCATGGCCAAAAGTATGCAGGATCTTGGTGCACACACAGGTAAAAGAAGCTCAGTTTTTACTCTGTTTCCCAAAACTTGGCGTAGTAGAATCTTGTTATATTGCAGTTGCAACTTCTTTACACTTTAGTTCCGTTTGTATTTCAGTGTTTCACTGAATACAATATGTATGTAATATACTGTATGTATGTAGGCCTATATATGTATCTAAACTCATGTGTGTGAGCCTGGTATACCCAGATTATGCTTGTCACATTTTCTTAGAAGAAGACAAAAGCCAAAGCAACTCTCAGGGACAGCTGAATCTGAGTTTGGAGGACGGTAAGAATTCTGTCGTACTTTTTTGTAATACACATGAAAAAATATATATTTTAAAAAGGTCAGCCAGGGAAACAATCAATATGCTCTTGTCATGTGTGTGTGATTTCCGGGTGGGTGTGACGTCAATATCTGATGTTTGGTGCATGTGCCCTCAAACCTGCCCCAAACCCGGTTACCGTAATGCCATGTAAGTAGGGATAACATATGCTAATACCTCATAGGTGTAAATTACCGGAACCCGGTTTCCCTGCCAAACCTACGCCAAACCTACTGATTTAAAAATGACTCATTTTTTGGCCTTTTTTTCCCCTCCTCCAGTCGTGGCTGTGGTGCCATCTGCCTCTTTTCCATCAGACTCGCTTCAGGCTCGGAGAATGAGTAAATCCGTGCCCGCACTGCAGCTGGAAGAGGTGATTGTGCGCGACACACCAACTTCAATTGCTTTGTTCACTGCTGGACTTGGCGTGTGAGTCACCGTGTGCTCATTTTCTTCTCTAACTTTGTAGATGGACAGCGACGGCCCATTTGACACCAAACCAAGAAGGAGAACCGCCAGCGTTATTTCAAGCCTCTCTTCGAGCCTGGCTTCCATGTCCTCTGTACATCCTCTGCCCAACACACGCTCATGCACGCCATTTTGTGACAGCTTACTGTTATGCTTGCACATCATATATGTATTACATTACATTACATTACAGTCATTTAGCAGACGCTTTTATCCAAAGCGACTTACATGTATCTTGAATGTCCATAAATTATGTTATGTCTGTTTTTATTTTTTATTTGAATTATATTTGCACGACAGTATACAGACTGTTAGTTGCTTTGTTAACCAATGGAAAGGTAAAACTTAACTAAAGATTAACTAAAGGTAAAAAACTAAAAATAACATTCGTAACACAACAATAACATCTTTCTTTCATGCGTTTGAACACAGTCAAAAAAGCAACAACCATAAAGTGTAACATTTATTGATGTTGTGACTGTAATAACATAATTATTGTTTCCTTCTTTGTTTTGCTCATCAACGACAGGTCAGTGGCAGCATGACCAGCATTAACCACGGAGAGTTCGCAGACGTTGAGGTGCAGGGCACCATGCAGCTGGCAGTGAACTATGTCCAGAAGCTGGGCGAGTTGCAGATCTTCGTGGTCCACTGCCGAGACCTGGCTGTGGCAGAACCCAAGAAGAGCCGCTCCGACCCGTGAGTTCTCAGTGTAGAAACGAAAGAAACGTCAGCCGCCGTGTAATGTGATATTCATAAATGGACGCAAGTTAGACGCAAACATGGTTTCTTTTTTTATGTTAGGTATGTCAAGTGCTACCTTGTCCCTGATAAAACTAAGTTGGGAAAGAGAAAAACCTCAGTGAAAAAGAAGACATTGAATCCCACCTACAATGAAATTCTCAGGGTGAGAAATGAAGCACTGTTACTTAAATCCTTAAAAGTATACTGTATAATGCTCTCCTATACTGAAATATACAATGTTGTTTCTACCAGTGGGACAAGATGTGTCTCACACACACTCTTCTGTAGAGCACCCACCGTTACACACAGATCTTCCCGTGTGGCTGTTGATACCAACTGGTTCAGCTAGATGGATAAACTATTGCCAACAACTACAGACACATTAGTTTCAAATGAGTATATGTCATATTAATGAGTAAAATAATATGTGTATTCGTATTTGTGCTTCATTAATGGAAATAAGATTTGTGTTTATATTCATAAATGGATAGCGTGCTTTTTGTTAAACGCAGAAGCTCAGCTCTGAGTATCAGACTCATTTGTTTGACTCACTCCACTGTACTTTATCCTATTCATCTTATTCCTGTTCAATTCTCCTTTTCATGCAGTTTAAAATCCTAATGGAAGTGCTGAAGATGCAAAAGCTTAACATCTCGGCGTGGCACAACGACACGTTTGGACGGAACAGCTTCCTTGGCGAGATCAACTTGGATTTATCCGAGTGGGACTTTGGCAACACCCACATAAACGATTATCCACTGACAGCGCGGGTACAGGTGATCCATCAGCTGAGATTCACGTTGGACGTTTGTTTTGATTCAGCGCACGAAAGAGGCTGCGTGCTGTTTGCCTCTGAACGCGTTATCTTCTGAATCTGGATGTATTGAAAACCGTGAAAATAAGAACGAATCGGTTAAAAATTACAAAACAAATCGGGAAGAGGACAGCGATTTTTTTAACGTAGAGTTGAGCAGCCATGAGGAAACACGGCGAGTAAACGGAGACTTGTAGACTGTTGAATGTCATGTGATCAAGCGTGTAGACAGTTGAATGTCATGTGATCAAGCGTGTATCTCAGTATGTATATACCCGCTTTTTAAAAAACAATTTTAACCACTCGATTGCCTTAATGTGTGGACCTTGTTTGACGGTGGGTTTTCCCCAGGCGTCGACACAGATCCCATCCCCGCCGTCTGTGCGCTCCCAGCCAGCCACCAAGAGGGGGCAGATGAGGGTAGCACTGCGGTACCTCCCACAGCTGTCCCACAGTAAGCTCATGACTCCATGCTTCTTCATCATATGGGTTTTTTTTCTTCTTCTTGTGTTTACATTGTGACCCCACCTGAAACTCCCTTCTCCACCTGTAGGCAAGAAGACATCCAAGATGGAGACGGGCGAGGTGCAGATCTGGGTGAAGGACTGTAAAGACCTCCCGCCGGCCAGAGGGGTCATAATTGACCCGTTTGTAAAATGGTGGGTGTTTTATTCTTCTTCAACTGGGATTTCTTACATGGTACATTGACATGTTTGGACTGATATTTAGTGACACTTTTAGTGAATTCAGATGCATGTCATTCAGGAGCAGGTAGGGGGTTAAGGCCTCTTGATGAGTGATGCCTACAGATATGGCATTGCAGAACCCAGTACCTTTCGGCTGAGACTGGAACACCCTAGTATCCACTAAAATCCTCCAGCCCCTACTCCATGATCTTGTCACATGATCTTGTCACATGACACATGTCGTACCGCAATTCACCTTTGGTGAGATTGTGACTAAAGGTTAGACCAGCGTCACTTCTCCCCCCCTGTGGTTCGCAGCACGGTACTTCCTGACGGCAGCAAGAAGAGCCGGCAGAAGACCCGTGTGGTGAAGCGGACGGCCAACCCCATGTTCAACCACACCATGGTGTACGACGGCTTCCGGCCCGAGGACCTGAGAGAGGCCTGCGCCGAGATCACGGTGTGGGACCACGATCGGCTCAACAACCACTACGTCGGCGGCCTCAGGCTGGGTCTGGGAACAGGTGAGACGTCGACACAAGATGGCCACACTGTACACACTGAAATGTTCTCGATGTTAAGCGTTCTCTTGGGCCATTCAAGCGAGTTCATGATATAGTGTTTGATCATAAAGCGCCATTTCCCCTGTCTGCCCGTTCAGGTAAAAGTTATGGGGCAGAAGTCGACTGGATGGATTCTTCAGAACCCGAGACCAACCTGTGGGAGAAGATGATGGGTTCCAATGGAGAATGGGTAGAAGACATTTTGCCTCTGAGAACATTTGTGGTGGCAAAAAGCATGGCCAAGTGAATTTAAACAAAATGTATAATTTTAAAATAAGTGTTTGGAAGCAATATTATATGTGGGACAAAACGGATGGAACCGTGAAATGTACATTGTCATGTGTATCTTGTTAATTAGTTACACACGGCATAGTGAGTCATATGTATAATACTTACATGACTAACATTCCAGTAGAGGTTGCCCTCTCTGTGCTCTCACACACACACACTCACACACACACACACACACACAATTGATGTACCATGGATATGATGCAGAATCATCACTGATGAATGATCACAAATGAGTTGAATTTAAAGACACGTGTCCTGTAATTTTCTCCTGAATGTTGTGTCTTCAATAAACAGCACATGACAACAAGTCACATGTGGAGTGGAGGTGTGGTTAATGCATTAAAGACACATGCAGATGAATACTTCATCGGCCAGATAAGGAACGTTCCATTAACAGCGAACCCTAAATAAGTCAAGATCTTGAACGCTTGTGCAGTGGTAGATAGTTAATACGCTGGCTGGTGAGGACTTAGCGGCTTGAAGTAATAACTTGGGCTGTTCCACGCATCAAACAAACAACAACAACAACAACAACAACACCAAAGGGAGTGATTAGGATTGGCCGCTCGCGGAAGGACAGAACGAGAACATCATGACATGTTTAATAATCTTCAAATCGAACGCAGAGAAATAATCCATGTATGATTAAATGTGTCAGTGGTAACGCAGAGGAGCATTAGACATGCTACTTGGCGAGGGGGATTTGGCGGCAAATCATTTTACACTGGTGGGAAACTAGACAAGAAAACTGCAGGAGGGTAAAGATCGTGGGCTGAAATGGCAAGAGTTTGGTAAATGTTTGCATCCACACTAGGACCTCAAAAGCAACTTTAAACATGAATGACACTGATCTACAGATCTAATTTAATTGTACAATTATCCCAGGCACAATATGTAGTATATTTATTGTTGTAAAGATGTTTTCATGTTGGTATGATTGGCATGATTGGCAATTTTCTTTCTAGAATGAAATGTATTTGAAAACAAAATAGCAGATTGGTATGACAGTGTTGTAAGAAGGAGGAAAGAAAATGCATAGCAGACTTGATAACCGCAACACTCCTCACTCAAGTGTGTATAGTAGTCATTTTAATTATTTATATCTAAATTTATATCTAGTTTTGCAGACTTTGGTCTTGAATGTGGATGGGTATTTCAAGGGAGCTAACGTTTTGTAAACATATTGACAAAACCAAATGTGCTTAACGTTCTCATGACAGCCATGTCCTGGGTTGTAGTACTAATCGCAGTGTTATTATTAGATTATTGTACTGTTTCCCGTTATACAATCCTTGACATTCTGACTATATCCACTTGGGGGCAGTGTGGTGGTCCTGACCATCAGGAGAAAAGTCATCACGTATTACGATTTTGGATTATGAAGTATTGAGTAGCCTATATATATAAAATACAACATAACAAGCATAACCATGTAACAAAATATCCATATCGATATAAAGTTATTAAGAAATAATACAAAAGGAAAGTAGGCAAATGCATTGCACATGTTTGCACATGTTTAATATTCCACTAAACCTGCAACTGCCATAATGCCAAATACAAGTATCATATACAATAGAATACATATTAGTTTACTTCTTCTGTTCGTTCGTTAATTTGTTTGATTTTAGTGTCGCCCTATTTTGCCAACTTTAGGATAGTACATCTATTGATTATTATGATGATTTTCATCATGTTATTATGATAATTATATCTGACGAAATATGGTAAAGGGGTTTTAGGCCTTCCTTAAAATATGGAGGCACTGAACAATTTCTGACAGGCTATCGATCATCGGTATTTGAAATAAATGAACATTGGAGTGAGGGATTTATTACCCTATCATGGGTAACAGGTTGGTTCAATAATCATTTGCTTATATATGGTCATCTGATTTAGTACTCAAAATGACGGTCGTCTATAGTAGCTAATCAAACGGTGCAATATTTTATTTCGGCTACCATTTTTGGTTTTAAGTATGGAAGATGCTCAAATCACATCTATTATTGGGAAAATATACTAATGCCGTTTCACGATTTTCGTAAGGTAAAATGTATCATCTTATAATAAAATAACACGTCGGCCCTCGCTCCTCAGCAGACACTTCAAACTGACAGCTGAGCTCCAAGCAAAACCCAGGACCATTTAATCTTTCTGATGCACTCTGCAGCCCCGGTACAGCCATATCAAAACACGTGTGCTACGTTTCAACTCTAACCCCTCAACAGGCCCGCGCTTCGGATTGGCCAAGACCTCACGATGCGACAAGAAATCCCGCCGTCCAATTGGCCCTCGCCTGCTGTCAATCACGGTGGGCAACAGATAACGAGCGACCAGCCTGTGCGTCGTTGCTAAGGTAAGTTAAAACTGGTAGTGATGCTGTCACTTCCCACCGCCAATGCTACTGTGCGTAATTAAGGAATAAAAATGTGGCAGTGCGAGGATTCCGCGACCCGCCGGGAAATACTGCTTTGGTCGGGGGACATGTCTAGCCAATACACATAAATACATGGACCATGTAAATACGGGTTTACATTGGAGAACCATGCATTTTCTGGGTTTCTCCCACTGTTGGCAGGCAGGTATTCTCCTACAGGCGTCGCACTGCCGGGAAAGCCTCTTCTCATGTGTAATGCTGCCTTGTTGTTTAGCATGATGGCTTGCTCTCCACTGGGCCATGCATGTTTTGGGAAATTGAAGCGACAATAGTTGGTAACTGTAAATGTTTTATCTAAGAGATTACAATAACTTGCCTGAAGCGAAAAACGCATTCCAGCACAAGTCCAAGCCACCAGACCAGCCCCAGAGGCTTGTGTGTCGGAGACGGTTTCTAAAGCAAACACGGCGGAAAAGACGTTATTTTTCTGTGATTGACTGACCGGCTTATGTGTGTGTGTGGCTGAACTTTAATATTTAGTTGCGTGGATTTGCGGCTGTTTTTTTGGGGCGTGGTACACACAATACTATATATATTTTTTGGAGGTGGGGGAGGAATTTTCGGACAAGAGAATATAACAAGTTTCAGGTGTAGACACGATGTTGGCACGACGCCAATACGATTAAAATCCCCCAAAAATGTCGTGTGGATGAAAGGCGGGACGGCGACATCATCATCATCAACTCCTCCTGTGCACCGTGAGCCACAAGGATCAGCCGGATCATACCTCGGACAAGCCTCCTGCACCTGTCAACACACACCCCTCGTCATGGAATAGCACACCAGCTGCGGCTTACTTTTGGGTCAGCTATGAGGAGGATTTTACGGCGTGTTGTTGTTTGTGTGTGTGTGTGTGTGTGCACTCGCCGGTGTCTTCGCTGTCTGTAACATCCTTTCTGGGCGAAATGGTTTTGGACTAGCGACGAGAACAGTCATGGCAGTGGATCACCTACATCACCCTATCCTATCCGCTGCTCCTCTTACCGCAGACGGGCTTGTTTTG
>OMNS01030669.1:0-14074 GCA_900303225.1 Laemonema laureysi | reverse complement strand
TCCACTCCACCCAATCCACCCTCGCTCCCTCACCCACACCCACACGTTTTGCTGCATCAAAGCTCAAAACAACCCTTTGATTTGCCTTTGTTCCCCACATGGTATTTCATCAAAACCCGTAGTGCTGCCTGGGAATACCCTCACCTTCGACCCCCAGCTCCCCTCGCCATCCCATCCCTCCTCTCGTCCCATGATGACCCCTAGACCCATACTTATATATCTTTTTTCCAAGTTAGAATGGGATCTGCGACATTTGACAGATCAACAGATCCACAAATGCATGCATATTCATGGCTGCATTCCAGTTGCTGTAGGCCACTTCCTGGACAGGTGGTAGTTCTGGGAAACCATACACCTGAGGTGTAGGATTCCTTGTTTGTATTCAATGGACCCTCCAGGCCAGCTGTTTAGTCTGCAGCAAAGTAGCTCGTCTGTTATGCTTGCACACTATACAATGATCTGCAACCCCCTCCATATACTCTGTGCATCTTTATATATTGGAGCCTTAGAAGCTTGTAGTCTCCCAAATCAGAATTCAAGTCTGATTTGGCAGATGGTGAGCTCAAATATGGGTGAACGGGGCGTTTCACTTTCTTTCGCTGCACATTTGTCCAATCATGTGAGGGGATCTGTAAACGCGTAATTGGTGGACACAAACTTGGCTAGCACTAGTAAACTGAAAAACACTTCAAATCCCCTTCTGAAAGCTTCATCCACTCTTGCGAATGAGTTTTCGTCTGTAGAATATTTCCCTAACGAAACAGGAAACAAAGTGTAACTCCGCCCCTTTTAGTTGTTGGTTTCCAGCCCAGGCTCTGTGCCGTCTGCCCCCAGAAGTTCTGCTCTAACAAGGAGGAGGGACAGTAGGACTGCTGGATCCCAGATGAGGTGTTTTGTAACTCTTCCCATGATCATGCTTCATTAAACATCAATGCTTGTCTAGAGTGACAGACTGGGCTTTTTCCTCCGAAGGCTTTCAGCGCACATTCTTCTCTTGGTCATCATGGCGATACGTTGATACATTACCACGGCTCAACGTGGGCCTGGGAGGGAGTTAGTTTACAAGAGAGTGGACAGAGTCACAGAGGTCTGGGTCACCTTCTTTAAATTACCACAGCATTCCTCTCCAGGAATCCATTCCTCCCCCTCGCACCTCAACCCCTGCCCATTCAGCTTGTCCACATAGAGGGTGATTGATGCCAGCCACTACTCACTGACAGACAGTAACACATAAGGGAATCAAATAAATAACACGCACCTTCACACTGGCGCTTATAAAAGCCCAGCAGATCCAAGCTCAAGACTTGGTCCTTTGATATAGGGGAACACTATTTATACAGGAAGGTAATGAACTGTCAACGGACAGAGAGGCGCTCTACGTGTTAACCAATGTGGGCATGGCGATGTAATGCCACTTTACATAGTACCGCCGTCCGGAAAAAAACCTGCGCTGGAAGCCATTAAACACACCGGCCAAGAGATCATAATCAACTTCCAGGGGCGCAGAGAAACAGCTGCTGTGTTCTAACTGCAAGTGAGACGATATTGCATGGGATGGTTTGCAGCTAAAAGGAAATTGGCTGGACAGCAATAGGCCTTTAATTCAATTTATACCAACTGTGTATCACACAGTAATTCACCTATAGCATGTCATCACCATCTATAGTACGGTTTCACATGATGTCATACACATCCCAAGCTGCCATCTTGGTGCTGGACCAGTTGAGACCGACTGCTCTAGAGGGTTTAAGGTTAGGGGGTGTTATAAAGTAGGTCCTGAGGCTGGACCAGTTGAGACCGACTGCTCTAGAGGGTTTAAGGTTAGGGGGTGTTATAAAGTAGGTCCTGAGGCTGGACCAGTTGAGACAGACTGCTCTAGAGGGTTTAGGGTTAGGGGACGTTATAATGTGGGTCCTGAGGCTGGACCAGTTGAGAACCACTGCTTGAGAGGGTTTAGGGTTAGGGGGTGCTATAATGTGGGTCCTGAGGTCGGACCAGTTGAGAACCACTGCTTTAGAGAGTTCCCAATTTATGTACTTGGTTTGGTATCATAATTTCTGCTTCCTTGATAAAACACTTCATTACATTGGAGACATCTAATTTTATTCCTTATATTTCAGTTTACATAACAGGGTTAACCTACATATTTCTCTATTTATTATATATAGGTTTAGGGTAAGGATTGTCAAACAGATTGCTTGTTTCTTTGATGGAAACAACAAACTGAAGCAAAAATCCTTGCGAGTTAACCCATCCAAAATCAGCATGTACCAAGCCTGAGTGAGGGGACAACCTGACAGAAACATAGTGGAAATACAATATCCTCCAGCCATTCCAGACTCCCGCTTAAAAAAAAAACAGCCAAACAAAAACATCTGACAGCCGCTCTGACAAGAGATTCAACATGGCAGTAATCAAAAATACGAGAAAATCTACTTGAAAACAACTCGCGGCCAGTGACCCACGCTCCCCGCACAAATTAAAACCAGGACATTTAATTCACTGACTAACTGTGTTGATGTGAGACACGGCAGTAACAACACGTGTGTCTGAAGCAGTGGCCCATGTACTGTGGTGTGGAAGGGGAACTCCAGCAGAGCAGCTTCTGTTGATTAATGCAGCGGCTAAGAGTCATCGATGTTGGACCTCTGGGTTATTATGGGATTGATTGAGTCTAACCATTAGAACACAGAGGCCACCTGGGGCCCCTGACTGTCCTCATGCTTGACGTTATTACTGTTGATGTTTTCTCAGAATGGCACTTAGTTTTCACTGAAGCATCGTGAATGCATTTGGAAAGGGGGACAATAAACTAGAATGTGTTTTATGACTATAATGTGCTGCTGAGGGCACCATCTGTATCTCATGATCTAGCCATCCATCCATTTTGGAAGGCTGAAGACTCATCTCCACAGGTTGCACTTGCACTCCTCCACCTCGCAAAGACTCCCTTTCTATCCTGAAAAGAAACACTGAACTCACTTCCATTAACAAATGACTGAAATGAACTTCCAACAACGTTGGAACAATGTCGCATATAATTACTTATGTCTTATACAAGTCTCCTATACTGGCAACTAAAACATAAATCCTCTCCCTTGCTCTCGTTATGAGAGGTTTTCCTGCAGAGGATCACAGGACCAGGTTTGTATATTCCACATCAAGCTCTTTAAATGTATGCTTTGCGCATGCCGCCTCCCCTGTAGCTACAGAGCTATCGGGAGGATGTGCGTGCAGCGCAAACGCATGCAGGATCAGGATCCGTAGTGGCCTCACTTGCAGGAAGCAACGCTTTTAAATTTCACATGACCGGCCCGAGGCAGCCAACGAGACGGCAGAGCAATGGAGCTCTGGAGGCGTTCTGGAAGGCTCCATCAGGTTTCTTCACGGAGATCAGGGAGGGGCGGAGAAGAAATCTACAGCTAAAACCAAGTGGCTGATGGGTAATTTCTTTGACAGGGAATGCTTCTTAAATCCCCGCTGTGGCGAGTGGGGATTTTAATCCACACCTGCTGCTACCACTGCTGCTGCTGTGAATGTAGAGGAACCAGTAGCTACTATCTGCTCTTCCCCACTCCCACCCCTCTCTTTTTGAGATGTAGGCCTACAGGCCTCGCCCCACCAGTGGTCCCTTTGAAGTTAGGACGAGCACACAACTCGATGCACGCTGGTGGAATTGAGATCAGGCTCAACCTACACACCCCCTCGTGTTCGGATGGTATCTGGAGGGAAATTAGTCCAGATAAGAAAAGGAATACAGAGATTGTCTCTTAAAGGGGAACTTCCCCGCTTCTCAACCGGCTTTGTATCATTTCAATGTGGGTAGTATATGCAAATGAAGAATGTTTACCTTCCTCCATGTTGCCTGCACCCAGATCTACCTGCTGCTTTTGTCTGCCAGATGACACAAATCTTACCCTAACTCTGTCATTTGGTGGGCTTTAGTATAGGCTTTTGTGCCTTCATGGACAGAACCATGGCTTTAAAGAATGGCAAGGGAATGATACGTAGCATAGGAACCGTCTGTGGCACTCGAACCTGGGTAGCTACACAGCATATTGACAATGTGTTTAGCGCACTAACGGGTTGAGACACAGAGTCACTCATGTTCATTTTTAAAGCTGTTCAGCACTGACCTACCACCATTTTTGGAGGCTGAAAAGAGAAAATAAATAAATAGTTGGCAAGAAGTGAAGTGTAATTATGCACAGATGCTGTCTTGTCTTATCATTAAGCGAGAGAGTCACAAGTGCGCTAACACGTTGTATCGTCATCCGAGTCAATCTAGCTAGCCTGGCATTACACACTACTATTGTGCACCAACTGTCAACTTTGGTTTATTAATGGTTGTCATGGTGTTCCATGTTTTTATTCCTGAATAAAAACAACCCTGATTTGCGTTTCAGAGACATACAGGAATTGGAAGCATTGACAGAGGGTACAATCAACACCTGGAGAGTCAGGCCATCTGCGGCGTCCACCAGATATGTCTGTGTGAGGTGTGAGATCACACCAGTGTTTGTGTTGCTGGAGAGGAGCCCCAGACGCTCAGTTTAATATTCACAGTGTTTAGGAGGCCACCATGGCTGTCTCCCTTGCTGCCACCTTGCTAAACAACACGACACACACACACACACACAGCACACACTGAAAGCTATACTGAAACATAAACTAAAACTAAATCCCTGCTATCCATGGTTTTGATATATTAAGATACTCTATACAAACCATTTTATTTATGTGGAACGTAACCTCCCATAACATATAAATCATATAGTCATCCATCTATCTATGTAGCACTGGCATTGAGGAGAGCAAGAACATCTTCCTTAATGCAGCACCTGCTGCTAGCAACCAGTAGCAGGTGCTGAGCGTATCCTGTTTTATTGTGTTTTGTGTTTTTCCATTTCGGGTTTAACTCCTAAATGTAACTGTCATTGTCAATGTCAACTATTGTTGTTGTATGATCACAAAAAGATGGAGATCCTTTTTCTGTTTGTGGAAATGTGTACCCTGAATGTTACTTTGGACCTTCACCATTCCCGAACAGTCAGGACTCAGTACACACACAGATTTCTCTTGGGGCTACAATGAAATCGACAATTAGATTACTTTACAAAAAGATTACTTTATGGATAATCCGCTGTTTGGCATAACTACCCTAGACGCAGAGCACCATGATCGGAAGTCTGAAAGTACATAACCCTAGGGAAGTTCATGTCAGGAAACGAGGAAGGAGGGGTGGTACATCAGACAACAATTACGGAATAATCGCATCCTACTGCCTTCTATGATGTGCAGTCTTTAAGGAATAGAATCGATGCGTTGCAAGCCAATGTCACTCATCTATGCCAATCCAGAGATGTCTGTATCAATGCCGTTGTCTGACAGACATGGAGGTGGATTCTTCCCTGGATAATAATGGCTTTGGGACACCTATTCGACTCCCTCGTGACTGTGAGATAACGGGGAAGACACAGGGAGGAGGCGTTTCCTTGTACATGAACCACAGATGGTGCAGTAATATTACTGCAACAACTCTGTCTAGCAGACATAGAGCTGCTCTCTGTGTCACTGAGGCCCTTCTACCTCCCGAGGGAATTCCCTCAATTATTCGTCACCGTGGTTAATATACATCCTAAAGCGAACGGCAAATCAGCTGCTGATGTAATATTCAAAGTGACAATCTAGCAATCTAGCTCAACCGGATTCCCCCCAACTTATATAGGGAGATTTTAACCACTGCAAAAGAATGGGTATGTTGTTGGTTTTTATCAATACGACTCATGCCCCACACGTCATTTTACGTCAGTAAAACTACACTTGTACTATGGTGCTATTAAGGAGGCTTATAAATCTGTCGGTGGACCCCCACTCTGAACGATCAGATCATAATTCAGTAAGTTAGTTCCCTTGCCCTTCAGGGCTTTGTGTCACGGTTTAAGGAGTACCGCCTTGAACGGAAAGTGTCTAAAACCAAGGAAATTATTATTGATTTTAGGAAGAAGAAACAGTCAGTTATTGAGGGAACTGAGATTTATGTGGCTGGAGAACTACAAACATTTGGGTACTGCCTTTGATAATAGGTTGTGCCACATAATACACTATATTATTATGCAATAGTAATATACTATAGAATACTTTGAGGTATCAAAACTACAATAGTAATATAGAATCGTATACTGGAAGTCATCTTAATATGATAATATGATATGATAATAAATAATAGAGGCACCATATTGATCTGACAGTAATATATTATAGTGTAGGATACATCATAATATGGAAAAGAGGGAGGGTGTTTTGCATCAAAACCATCCTGTATTTCAAACACCCCCCCACCCACACACACACACACACACACACCGAGGTGCTTCTCAATACACTGCTGGACGGATTTAAGTCAAACTGTGACCCGGTCAAATTTAGACTATTCAACTGGAAAAAGGAGGAGAAAAAACCCATCTCTTCTTCACAGAGTGTATATGAGCAGTGTTGTACTGTCAGGCGTTGACACCTGTATCTCTAAAGGCTGCAGCTGTCAGTGAGGAAGTGAGAGAGCAACAGAAATGGGGAAACCAACCCCAATGGTCTTCAAACCTCCCCACACACTTTACAAATCACAAAGACAAGAAAAGACAAAATGCTACATTCACAGAGGAAAATATCGATTATCGAGCGCTCTCTGCCCGCGGGGGAATCAAACATACATCAGAGGACAGATGGCGTCTATAAATGGCTCCAGTATGGGGACGGCGGCGGCGGCGGCAGCGGCGGAGACCCAGGCTAGGGCACACGCCTGCTGGCTCGGCAGCCCAGCTTGGAGCCTCCACGCTGGGCTAATCATCTCAGCCCGCGCCCGGCTATCTCAAACGCCACAGGAAATCACCTGCAGCAGTTGGACACATCGTCGCATGCCACAAACAGCAGGGGGAGGGGAGGGTTGGGGGGGGGGGGGGGGGGGGAGGGGAGCTGCAGCCGCATGACGGGTGGTCGGTTCTACAATCTCTCGCCGCACTCAGCGCTCTGTGTTACGATTCACTTCGCGGCCAGCGGGGGTGTGTGTGTGTGTGTGTGTGTGTGTGTGTGTGTACAAATAAAATGAACTGACCTGCCTACTTTGTGTGTTCTCCTCTTGCCTTGTGATCCTACAAGAGAGAAATAAACAAAAACCAATGAACAAAATCACAATTGATTCTCATATTCACAAATTACCATATAAAACCCCACCAGCACAGCTTGCATGCAAATCAATTGCATTTCATGTTTTTCCCGCTACATGGCCACTAGACAGACAGCAAGTAGCAAACAGTTCAACAAATCAAATCAAAAAACGAAATTACTCGTTTGCTCCGTTTGTGCCGCTCAGAGATATTTAAACAGCGACGAGAACGTTCTGTATTTGACAAGGATTCCACTAATTTGTTGACTTATATTTGGCACAAATCCCCCGGCTTCTACAGACTCAGCGCTCCCCAGCTCACAGGACTGTGAAGTGAATCTAACAGGCTGCGGCAGCAACACACACATTATGAATATCAATTATAGCTACAGTGAGGCTGTGAAAATTAGGAGGATGGTTTCATTGTGTAGGTTAATGGAAGCCATGCGGGCGCTTGACTGGTGGGTTAATGCCAGGACCAAGCCGGTATGGAAATACTATCCTTCAGACCACACACGCACGCACACATGCGCACGCACACACGTGCGCACACACGCACACACACACACACACACACACACACACACACACACACACACACACACACACATCTGAGGCAACAATCAATCTGTCGTCTGAATGTTTTCAATTGAAATGCCTCAAAATGGTGAAGTCTAGACCAGTGGCACTAACAGCCACTCTCATAATTAAATTGTTTGAGAAACTGATTCGCAAAGGTGTGTTAGAACAGGTAGAGCACCTGCTTGATCTCTATCCCATTCGCCTACAGAGCAGGGAGACGCTACTCTCACACTGCTCCATCTCCTGTACCAACATCTGGAAGCACCTCAAGACTCATGCTAGGCCTTTGTTCATTGGCTTCTCGTCAGCTTATACTATCCAGCCCTACTTGCTGGTGGAGATGCTCCTTGCTAACCTTACCAGCTAGATCTGAACATCGTGGGCTGATTAGTAGATTTAACTGAGAAGTCCCATCGTAAAATGTGCTGATGATTCGGTGATCATAAGCCTGCTACAGGATGAGGAGACCACCCATGGACCCATCGTTGATGATTTCCTGTCTTGGTGTGACACGAGTTTTCTAGAGCTGAATGTACTCAAGACTAAGGACACGGTCATCGATTTTAGAAGGTCACCTCATACCCCGGTGCATACAGTGATCAGGGACACTGACACTGAGATTGTGGATAATTACACGTACCTTGGGACTGTTATTGACAACAAACTGCAAGGTGCAGCAGCGGTTATATTTGTTATGAAAAATTAGAGGATTTAATGTCAATATTGTTATGATGTCTCATTTATTGAATCGCTGACTATTGGAAATGATGATGTGGGCTCTTGTATTTTTTTTGTATATTGCTGCACAACTAATTTCCCCTTGGGGACCATAAAGATTTTTGAACTTGAACTTCTCAGTCTGTCTGCCTTCACCGAGATGATTCACAGCATTAAATCAAATTCAATCTTGACTTGTGAAATAAACCTCAGTAAAAGTACCTCAATTTAAAAAAAAAAAAGTCCATGTCTATTTCATGGGCCTGCAGACATGGTTGACATTAACACGCCCCCATTATCAACGGGACACTTTTATTTTGAAAGCAACAATGACACCACACATAATGGAGCTAATTTCAGCTATTAGCATTAAACCTATCAGCACCATCAGTTCTCTGGTGGCATCTGTAGGCCAAACGAATGCTAATTAACTGCAGGAGGTGGGGGATAATCAGTCTCCTCTGATTAAATTACCTTTTAGTGTAAAGGAGTAAATAGAGGTAGAACCAACTTAATTGAGCACACCCAAATGATGGCGATGCTGTGACTAGTCAAATGCAATCATCATATCTGCGGTTTTCAGCTGGAGGAATAGAAAACGTGCATTAAAGTGTTGAAACAGTGCACTATGATACACTTTGCAATATGAAAGTAGAACAATGCATACCAGTGGGGTTCTAATAATATATAACAGTCCAGAAAATATAGTATAGGCTGTAACAGGGAGGGCATACATCTTGTCTGACTGTTTTTCACTCTTACTTCCTGGGATAATTAAAACACAGAGATTATAAATCGCCCCTGGTAAGATAGATTAAAAAACAGGGTAATGTACACCATGAATAATATGGATAACTATCGGCACATTCTGTTCATAAGTAGAACTCAAAACAAACATCACATTCCTTGTTTTGTCTTGCGCTAAAGTCCCATTTTACTGATAAAACCACATTGCCTTACGGAAGTAAAACAAACTCTGAATGCCATTTCATTCAGTCTCTATTAAAAAGGACACAGACTGCCGTTTAATCTAATATGGACAAAGTATAATTCAAAACAAACCGTTTGAAAGGTGAGTTGATCCCGCGCAATCGAATCACATTCGTTTGTTTCGTCTCGAGTCAATATCCTGTTTTACCTCGAAATACATAGTATTAGGGAAGTAAAATACTCTGACTGCCATTTCACCTCGTCTCTAAACAAGACTCTAAACAAGTGATGTTTCTGCTAACTGAAATCCATAGTCATCCAAAGCCCCATCTCCGAAATCTAGGAATTACTGGTAGCACTTTAATGGAGCATTAAAGTTGTTCATTAAAAATCAATGAGTGGTGCCTCAAGCGATTGATTTTGGACTCCGGTTTATATGGGGATCTGATGGGGCTAAATCAGTTCTCTCCCCTGGAGGAAACGGAAACAGACGAGGTATAATGGTTTCAATGGTCTGGCCCAGACACACCTTTCATTAGCCCTTAATCTGGCTGATAAGGAGATCAGGTGTCACGGCTTAGAAGCTTCACAACTGGGATGAGAAACCGAGATGAGATTTCAGTCACTCACTGAAATCTTCCTCTGCAAGATGTTCCTCGGATAATTGGAACAGATCTGGTGTGATGACGAATGATAGCATTTTAACCATAGGCTGTCCAGATCCATACCATGATCCTAACGATCTCTCTGGCCTAATGATTAAACCTAACCTGTTAAAAACCAATTAACCATGTCATCAATTAATCACTTAACCCATTGTACCGCCATGAGTAGGCCTACTACACAGAGGACAAAAGGAACAGCATAAAACACCCTTTCATCCCACCAGGGTTTGAGAGAGAGGAGATGCAAGACCAGAGCAGAAGGCCCAGGGAGCTACAGGCTCAAGACATGTGGTCGAGACCACAAGAGAAATAACAACAATGAACATACTGAGGTAAATAAAGCTTCTGAAATGAACCGCTATTATTGGCATAAAACAGCCGCAAGAGGGAATAGCTCAAGCTGTGTGACCATTTCGCTGAAAATTAATGGACATGAAATACTCCCGCGAGATAACAATTAGCAATGCTTATCAGTGCAAAACAATAGTCGGATATTAGGAAGCGGTCCAATATTGCCTTGAGGGAATTTTAAGTGATTTAAATACAGTGCTCAAGAGAATGCATGTAAAGCTAATGTTGTTTCTCGCTGAACCAAAACCATTTGCATTGCGGTTTGCAATGGGCAGATGTCCATTGCTAAGGCCATTTTGCTCATCACTACAGGATTATGTTGGATGTCTGCGAGTCAATAAGTGAGCAGTTTCAGAGCTTTTCTAGCGTAACATAGCATACCTTACCCTACCATAGTGTAACATAGTATACCTTACCCTACCATAGCTTAACATAACATAGCATACCTTACCCTACCATAGTGTAACATAGCATACCTTACCCTACCATAGCATACCTTACCCTACCATAGCGTAACATAGCATACCTTACCCTACCATAGTGTAACATAGCATACCTTACCCTACCATAGCGTAACATAGCATACCTTTTCTTACCATACCATATTATTTTACCTTACCCTACAATAGTGTAACATAGCATACCGTTTCTTACCTTACCCTACCATTGCATAGGCACTGTGGCACTGATTGGCTTATCTACAAAAGCCTCAGATACCAATGATGAAAAAATTATAGATATCATGTCAAAATATTCCCATATATTTGTCCAGCAGCACATATGCTTCTGTTTTGTCCAGATCTTGTGACTGGGATTCCTTATCTTAACAATTAACTTAACCAGACTTTATCTCTTCCCGATTTCCTGGTGGCGATGAGGGCTATGTGTGTGTGTGTGTGTGTGTGTGTGTGTGTATACTGACATTCATGGAGAAGCATTAGGATGGTGGCTGAGCAGTTCATTGCAATCATATGGGTCTGACTCAAGACCCTCCTGCGGCAGTGTGAGCGATGAGCGTCAAGGTGAGGCCTCCCCCAACCCCATCTCTGCCCGTCTTCATCTTCATCTTTATCATTGTCATCATTACTTTACAGGAAGCACCTGCAGGAACCTCTGAACCCGGCATCAGCAGCTCCGCTCTCCTGTGATTTATTACTGGCTGGCAGAGATTTTTGGGGAGATTTACAGCAGAGACTTCTTCTACGGGGGGGTTCTTCATGACGGTCAATATCCTAAATGGGCTGTGCTCATATATTACGACAGCAGTACAATAAAATCTCTTAGTTCAGCTCTAAATATATTTGCAAAGGAGAGGTGAAGGAGAGTCTTTTTTCTATGGTTTCTATGGTTTAAATGCAACATTCATATGGGGTTCATATAGGGTTTATACCCCACACAGTGAGTATGGCGTAGTGGCTAAGGTGTAATTCTAGTCGCAATAACCCACAATCCACACACGGCAGGAAGTCCAAGCCCGCTGCACCCCCCTCCCTCTGTCCATTTTGGCTCTGAGCGAACCTTCATATGGGGTTTACCACTGGGTTAGGTATACCTCGCAAAATGACCCCCAACCCCTGCACTGCAAGGTCTGCAGTCGGCTGACAATCATCCCGGCTCCTATTAATTAAGATGAGCCAAGATGTCTACCTCCCCTCCCCCTCGCACCCACCTTGAAAAGGTGACACATCCAAGGCCCTGATGAATCATGAGTAATGGTCAGGATCTCTACTGCCAGTTGCAGGGCCCATCAAGCCTTGAAGCACACCATGATGGCTCTAAATGGCTGGACGCCATCCTGCTCCCCCTAACCTTTCCACTGAATGGACAGGCGTCCACTGACCTTTCTCCTCCCCGCTGCCCAATGGGAGAGCAACAACCTTCTTAGCCAGGCGTGCGAGGCCTTGAGAGACTGCTGGGAATTTCACGTAAGGGTTCAGTGCTCACCTACTCAAACAAAAAAGAAACAGAAAGGCACAGTGGTTGAAAAACCAATCAGAGTGGAGTGTGAACGATGGGAGTGGTTTAAGAGTGAAGGAGAGAAGTCCAGCAAACAGTACATTACATAGTCATTTGGCAGACGCTTTTATCCAAAGCGACTGACAATAAGTGCATTCAGTATCAGTAGGCAGTACACACTCATGATCAACACTAGGACTGTGGTATACTATTGGTATGACTACTTCCAAGGGATACCAAAGAAATGAAGCAACATTCATGTATTTGCATTTGGTTTGTTCATAATCCCAGATTGACCCCATTATTTACCAATTCATTATCATTCACCAATAAGACAGGTAAGATTGAAACATAGATACTCGATTTGACAGTTTTTCCTTTTCAGCCTACAGTCTGTAGCCTCAAGTCTGAAGTGTGGTTTTCCAATGTTGCATACGTGTCTGACCGCATATCTCTCACTGTGAGCACACCCCCTCCCACCCCCCACCATGTGTGTGTGTGTGTGTGTGGTGTGTGTGTGTGTGTGTGTGTGTGTGTGTGTGTGTGCAAAACATAAATTCTAGAAGAAACAGGAGGAGACAAGGGCAATGGACAATGCAGGAAGGTCTCAGGACAGATATACAGACCACTATGCACCAGAACATCCGATGGCTCCACGCGTCTGGACGTGAACACGCAGTAAAACAGAGGAGCCATCTCACACCATTATATCAATATATTGATATTGTAATATCAAGCTGCTTCGCAGAATACTTCTCCAATGTAAACCACATGCAGTGTGATACACAGCACTGACAATGTGTTGTGAATATGGTAAAAGCAATCAGAAAAGTGGCAAGATCGTTCATGTGATCCAAACGGGTTTAAGAATGCACTTTGTAATTAACCTTTCAAATCGCTTTCCACTTGAATGAGTGCCACATAGTGGATGTTGTTTCACAACAATGAAACACTGAGACAACAGATTACTGGGGGGAAAAAAATAAATGGATGCTTGACTTGTATGGGAAACCTCTGCAACGTACAGCTGATGAAGGAGCACGGGGACAAGGACGCTCAAGGAGGCGTCCCAGCAGAGGCATTGGGCATCAAACCTCTACGTTTTGGGCGGGGAGTCACAGGGAGTCACCTTAGCCATTCCAGCCAAGTCCAGTTACAGTGGCCCAGTTACAGTCTCAAAGGGCTTCCCCTGGCCCACATTCACGTCGTTAACCCCAAGACCTCTCAACGGCAAGGAAAAACAAACCCAGCGGGAAGAAAGGAACACAGAAAAGCTACTGGACTATTACATGGAACGTTGACATGGAATATTGTATTGCAATATAATTTTACTTCTTCTTACATATTCAAAGGGCCCCTTCCATATTCCATTACAGTTCCATTGATTTCCATTTTCTAATTCCTGCAAAGCTGTAAATATCCAGCTCCCGAAGAACTGAGTAATCCAAACCCAGTTGGAGCAACACAGTGGCGGCCGAGGGGGCCAACACAGGACGTTGTGATCTCCCAATCCGCCGCCCGACCAAACGCCATCACTCCCTGCCGCCCGGCCAAAGCCTCCACCACACTGGGCCCCACACAACACACTATTACACTGATGAATCACCACCGCTGCCGATAGTCTCTGCAGACGCCCTCAGCGACAACCCCCACACCAACACCAACACCCCCACCCCTCCCCCTATTCAATCCTGCTGGAACACATCTCACA